>JANHGC010010471.1:148542-159482 GCA_027560395.1 Boaedon fuliginosus | reverse complement strand
AAATACAACACAAAATACATCTCAATAACTCATAAGTGAAAGAAAGAAAATCCCTAACCCAGTAGATCATCATACAGATTATCATTGGACTTTACCAATAGAGGAAGGAGGTTCTCTTGGAGATAGAAGAAGGCTCCAGGGGTTGGAACACTGGGCAGGAAGTTAGAGACCCAAGACAAGTCAACAGGCGGGGTTGAGCACTCGTCCTTCATTCCAGCTCCTACTGGAGACATGGAAAGAGCCCTCAATAGGGCATCCCCAGGGCAATGGTGATGTCACCAGCTAATCCCTTCAACCCAGCTAATCCCTTCAGAAGTGCCTAAGTCCGTGGTGGTGAACCTATGGCACGCATGTGCCAGTGGCACACAGAGCTATTCCTCCCAGCACGTGAGCTGTCACCCCAGGCACATGCACACACACCTCCCGTGATTTTTTGTTTGAAAAAAGGCCTCCCGCCTGCCCTGGTTCTGTACTGGCTTTTCTTCCCCCTTCCGAAGCACAGGTGATCGGTGTGCACATGCACGGGGATCGCGGATGCATGCGTGCAGGGATCACGTGAATGTGTGCAGGGGGTGGCCACGCATGCACTTGGGAACACATGCACACGTGTGCTTTCAGCATGCAGCCCCGAACAGGTTTGGCAGCACTGGGCTAGATGCTTCTGACACAAATCCAAACAACAACAAAAACAACAGCAACAAAAAACAACCAGCCAAGGGAGCTTGAATGAATAAATCCAAGATTCCATCAAAAATACATTAAAATCCCTCAATACATACAACCTTGCCCTCCACAGAAAATGTAGCCTACTTATCCTGATATTTAATTTTTTTTAAGATGTTCTATCTGATCATGACCTGAAAGTTATATAGTTATTGAATAAGAATTCACAGCTGTGAAATAAAAATACATAAAACAAAAAAACAATCTAATTAAATTAGGAAGGAAATAAAATGAACGTAAACTGGAGCAGTATAAATTGATGTGAAATTTAAATTATATGGCCAGAATGTTTCCTTTGTTTCAAGTTAGGCTCAATTATAATTGTCTTGATTTATTATCAGTTTTCTAAAGATACACACTCTGAAAAAGAACATGGCACCTTTAAAAATGACACAATCATTTTGGTCTGCAAGATGAAATGAAATATAGATTTTTTTCCCCTGATCTGTCAAGAACTTACTTAGAAGTGGAGTTAAATACAGGTGACAAATTTCAGCTTAAAATTGGAAGTACAGCAACACATGACCCAAAGTTTGATCTGCTCCTGAATTATAGGGACCATAAAGTGGATACATCACCCCCACTACTTTGCAGCAGCAAGATTATCTAGATATTTAGCCAGAACAAAAGGTTTACTTAGGTTTCCCTTTTCAAAGCAAGGAAAGCTCCTGGCATTATCTCTCTGCAAATCAATATCCATTATTTGCTGCTTCATAATTTCTTCATCTTTGGTAAAAACCCAGAAAATAAGAAGCCTATTATAGATAGGCCAATTTTTTTGCAATTTTATCTCCAAGGTCATGTTCTAAGTTGAGTAAAAGCTATCTTACTCGTGTCAAAGAGGCCAAATCCTCAGAGAAGATTGGTAGCTTAAGATGGTAAGTATCTGACCTATCCAAAATCATGCTTCTACTGAACTTTGTTCTGCTTTTAATTGAATGGTGGCATTGGGGTACATGGAAGGAGCCAAACGAAGGCTCAATAATATAGATTCAAGTAAAGTAGTCTTGAAGATGAGGGTTGTACATCATATCTAGTAACAGCATCTTGCATTGAAATACCCCATTTGAGAAAAGAAAGTACCGAAGAATGAAAAGAAGAACCCAGGTTCCTTAGGTAGACTCCATAGTATGCAAAATCTAGATCCGTAAAGTCCAGATATGCCCATTGTGTATATCAGCCAACCTAGTCTTGGCATTTTATTTGTCGAAACGGAGGCATGTTTTACAGGTAACACTGTAAAACATGTCATATTCCCTTCAAAATTAGAAACAAATGCCTTTCTTCTTCAACTTCCTGTCCCATCTAAATTGTAGGACTAAAATGTCTTATGATGAATTAAAGTTTCCAAGTCATGGTTCGTATTCTAACTCTGGTGATATAGTAGTAGTCTTTCCCAATCTGATGTTTTCCAGATAACTTGGACTCCAACTCTCAGTCATTGTGGTCAGAAACCATCTGGATAGAAATAATAGGGGTTTATTTATTTTTCAAACTTGTGTGCCACCCGTTTTGCCATTTTTGTGCTCCAGATTATCCTGCAGATAAAATTGATGCTCTGCCATCCCTTTAAAACTCTGCAAGTTGTCTTCAAAAGTCCAGTATTGTTTGCGAGACTTTGTTCATTGTCCAGCCAATTAGATACTCTTTGGCCAGGTTGTCTTCTGCCAATCAGTAGTCAGAAATCTATTGTTTCTAAAAATGATTGTTCCCTATAAATGTTATGATAAAGATTCTACAGTTTTGGCCTTGTCTAAGCCATGGACATACTTTATGAAAACTGAAAAATTGGAAAATTGAATGGACAGTGTTGAAAAGATGATTTCTTTCTTATTGTGTCTTGAATCTGTGACTATCATTTTCATGAGCTGAACAGAAGTTCTAGTGGGTCATGATTTCTTACGATACCAGGAGAAATTATTTTTAAAATTTATCTTGGGTAATTTATTTTAGGGTTAATTAGGAAAAAAATAGAACAAACATCTCTTTTGTTTCAAACTCCCTATTGTCTACTTAACTCATGGCTTCACTATACAAAGGAAACTTTTTATCATTAAACTTGAGGATGGTTCTATTCCATCTTTCACTGGAAATTGTACCCATCACTCAAAGGCCAAATCTGAATGTGTAAATTGTCCTTCAGTTGAAATAATTGATTCTGTCTACAATACTTGCTTTTGTGCCAGGTGCAAATTGCTGTTCTTGTTTCTACTGCACCATCTTAGGAAAAAATAGATAGGTCCATATTTCAATAAGCTTATATTCAAGAAGCTACATCATTTATAGAAAAAGGAACAAAGAGAAACAAAAGAGAAGACTGAGATGAGATGGATGGGATGGGTCAGTCTAGGCCAGGCCAGGCCTGGGGAAATGTCAGTTTTGTATACTAGAAGCTTATCTTTGAGTAAGAATGAGAAGTTTTGTATACTAGAAGCTTGAGCAAGGACGAGAAGCCTAGAAGAAATGAAAGAAAGAAGCATGAAGAGAAAGGAGGGTTTGAAGAGGAATAAAAGAGAAGCCAAGTGGTGAATGAATACATTTTTGGGAGATGCCAAAGGTGTTAGTTAGGAAGGACAAATAGGATGGTATGATACATGTTTGCTCACTTCTCACATGTTTTGATTTCTGGAAAAAAAAAAGATAATATGGTAATGATCATGACCACAATAAATGAAAAGGGATATTTTTTGTGTCAAATCTTGGTGAAAACTATTTCTAAAGGAAGGTTTGCCTTTGATGTCAATGTCAACCTTTATTAGGGAAATAACAGAAGACAATTATCCCATCTTCTTATATATCACAATTATATTCAGTTGCAAATGTTTTATTCTCTTATAGGACATAACAGCTCCAAGAATTTATAGGCAGAAGCTGGTTGGTTGATAGTTAAGTAGTGGTCAAGGGCTGGATTAGTAGATGGCTTTCTAGCAGAGCACCTAAGCTGTTCAAGAAACTCCTTCATATTTTAAAGTAATATTTTAAATTATTATTTAAATAAATAATTTAAAATTTAAAACAATTGCAGAACTCAGGGCAAATGACCCCTTGAAATTCTTCCTGTTTGTGGGCAAAGAAATAGATCAGTATGAGTAAGGAAAGGATTTATCCAGGAAAACTGAAATATTCAGCAATTTCTCAGCTTCAGTTGATCGCAGGTGACAGAAGCAAAGAATTTTCCCCTTTAAAAATGTTGGTCCCCAGAACAGAAGTAATTAGCATTTATCCTTCATGAGCACTTGCTTAAACAAGTAAAACAAAAATATTTTTTTCTGTCTGTCCATCCATCCATGACTAAGTCTCTTTAGTTTACATGTGAAATAACATTCCTACTTTTTTCCACCAACCCACAAGACTTTTTTTTTTTTTGAGGGAAAACTATTTGGGGTGGGCAATTGAACAATTGACATTCAGTCATATAATTTGTCAAGTCTTTACATTCTAAGATGATGGCATTTCATACCACCATCCTTGGGACATGTAAACAAACACTACAATAAAATAAGGAAAGATTGAGAGGCATTTTATGAAGGGTAAAGGTGGAGAGCTATTTTATATAAAGTGCTTAACTGTTCTGCTTCCAACTATTGTTTTGACCTAAAATCAGGAAGAACACCATAATTACCAACCATTTCTTTTAAGTATAGGCTTATCCTTGGGGAACAGTCATACCTCCCACTACAGATGTTCAGAAACAATAGTGAAATAGCATTTTTTTTAAAAAAGGAATTATATCTGTTTGCTATATGGCTGTTGGATTAATGCCATTTACATACCTTAGTTTTATGAAATAGAATTATAATGGGACAACTTTTGGTGTGAGAGTATAATTTCCTAAAAAGTAGGCTCCCAAAAAACTTATTGTCTTTGTGGTTCTATCTGCTGTTCCTAAAGTAATATAGAGTAATGTTAGTGTCCTTTGTTAGGATATTAAGGATAGGAAACATTATAGAGACATGAATTCCACCCTATCCATCCCGCCTTTAATAATTACTGTTTGATCTGACTTAGAACAATTAAGATTAACAGAGTTGGGAGGGACCTTGTAGGTCAACTAGTCCAACCTCCTGCCCAAGCAGGAGACCCTACATCATATCTGACAAATGGCAATCCAATCTCTTCTTGAAAGTATCAAGTTATGGGCCATCATGAAGTTTTTGTTTCTCCAGGGAAAGTCAGCAAAGGACATTCACACTGAGATGTCACAAACACTGGGGGAGAAGTGTCCTTCCTACAGCACTGTCAAAACCTGTATATGTTATTTCAAGACTGGGCATTTCGCCACTGAAGATGAGCCCTGCAGTGGGCGCCTCCCAACCTCAACTGACCCGGCACCCTGCGATGCTGTCCATGAGCTGATTATTGACGACCAGCGAATATTTGCAAAAAAGATAGCCCAGATACTTGACATCTCACGGGATCATGTTGGGTTTGTTATCACCACTATCCTAGACATGTGCAACCTTTCAGCGAAGTGGGTGCCAAAATGTTTGAACAGTGATCAGAAGAAGGAACGCGTTGAAGCATCCAAAGTCATTTTGGCCTATTTTGAAGCTGCACAGGATTTTTTTGGTTAGGTTAGTGACTGAGGATGAAACCTGGCTCCACATCTATGATCCTAAAAGCAAGGAACAGTCAAAGGAATGGCACCACAGTGGGTCCGCTTGGCCAAAGAAGTTCTGAACCCAGAAATCAGCCAAAAAGGTCATTGTGTCCATTTTCTGGGACAAAGAAACCAGGACCTCTCCAGGACCTCCTCTCTGGGAAGGCCTCCTTCTTCATCAGAAGGCCAACAAGAACAGCCTGTTGCCAGCCAAGGTGGGAGTGAGCCAGAACAGCAGATGGAGAGTGATAACAGTGGGGAAGAATCATGGCTAGATCTGAGGGAAAGATGTAGGGATAAATGTTTGCAACGTAGTAGTAGTAGTAGTAGGGGACGGGAGTAGCTGAGTCTGTGATTGGACCACACCCTACAAAGTATAAAAAGAGGTGTGGTTGCTCTAAGAATTCTGTGACCAACAATAACAAAACTCTGGTCACGTTTCTGGATTTCTTCGGCTCTGAAACTTTGTTGGCTTGTTAAAACCTGGTTTGGAATCTTTTGGCTTGGACCCTTTTTGGCTTTCGACATCTGACTATTCTTTTGCAAAACTGTTACTGTGCTTGGACTTTACTTTTGAACTAACTGAGTAATTGCTTGGACTTATCTTGTTGCCACGGACATATGATATAATAAGACTTTGTGGGTAACTGCCAAGTTCTTACCAAAGAAGAGCAATTACTTAAGGCTAGCATGTTAACTCTTTCATTGTGGTGTCTGTTTATTTGTTTGTGCTTGTTGGAAGGGAAGGAACAGAACAGCATCAGTTGAATAAATGTGTTATTTCATAACGCTGGCTCTCTTCTTTCTGGGCAAAGCCAGGAACTTCTCAGCACCCCCTCATATACTCTTCTTTTGAGATCTGAAAGTAACAAAATAAGAGAAGAATTAAAGGCCAGTGCTGTTCCAGTTTTTAAAAGAGGACAAGATCTTACCTAGCAGAGGGGGCAAGAACAGCTGTGTAAATCTTTGGCTCAACATACCAAGGAGCAGAGTTCACATTTTTAAAGAGTTCACTACTTTAAATTTTAAAGAGTTCTCTTCTGCTGTAAGAAACCAGCTATCTATTAAACACAATCGCCTGTTTTGGATTAAGCAAACACAGAAACTTTGCAATTTTATATAACAAGAAACAGTTGCTCTGAGTTAATAACACAATTTTTGGTCTGATCCTTATATGTGGCTTTTTTATATTAAACCCATTAATCTCCAATAATGTCTATTCAAAGACGACTGATAATCCTTAATGAAAAGGCCTATTCTTAGGATCAGTTGAACGAAAGAATGAAAGATATTGAATTTGCATTAACCAGAAAAATGTGTGGTTTGCTTCACAACGGTTATACTTCAGCTTGGCAGCTTGGCTCTGTATGAATATATGTCTTTCTTAATGTAAATTGCATGTATTTTTAGCTCACTTTTTAACAGTTGTGAGAGGTAGAGTTTAAAATAATTGAGTGAAATGTTTTGGACATTTCTGGCATTGTTTGGATTTTAAGTGAATGTTGTGAGTTTTAAGAAATCTCAATATGGAAATATTCATGGAAATGTAAAATACGCAGACTAGATTTTCCTTCTTTTAAACAACAACAAAAAACCACCACCCCTTTATTATAAAGGCATTATTTTCCAGTTTAAGTCAATAGGTGCTCAGATTTGGTGTGGTGTACAAATCTGATCAATAAGAAAATGTATAGACTCATAGTTTTTCTTTGCAATGATGCACAAAGAGAACATTTTAATAGATGTATCTTTGAAGGGTCCTGAGTGCTCTCTGAGCTTGCTTGTTTTCATGCAGATGTTTCATTACCCTAACTAGGTAACATCATCAGTGATATCTTTTTACATTAAGGATTTTTATTACAATAGTAAAAATTAAGACAAACTTAAAGAATATAGACTAACAGAGTTAACAAGGATCTTGGAGGTCTACTAGTACAACTCCCTGCTAAAACAGGAGAGCCTGTATCATACCGGACAAATAGCTGTCCAATCTCTTCTTAAAATTCTCCAGTGTTGGAGCACCCACATCCTCTGGAGGTAAGCTGTTACACTAATTAATTTTTCTCACTGCCAGAAAATTTCTCCTTAATTCTAGGTTGGATTTCTCTTTGTTAAGCTTCTATCCATTACTTCTTGTGTTGCCCTCGGGTAATAGGTCGACCCTCTCTTCTCTGTGACAGCTCCTCAAATATTGGGAGGCTGCTATCATGTCATACCTAATCCTTCTCTTTGTTAGACTAGACATCATCAGTGTTGCTTTTCTCAGCATTCTCTCTGGAGTCTCAAGATCTTTTTTTTTTGTATTGCGATAACCACAATTGGATCCAGTATTCCAAGTCTGGCCTCTCCACGGCAGTATAAAGTCACACTTGGAATATTAAATCTAGTTTTGGTTATCATGATACAAAAAGAAAAAAGAAAAGGGGGGGAGAAGAAAGAGGAAACAAAAAATATAATAAAGAAAAAGAAAAGAAATACATAAAGATGTGACTTCCAATTTTAATTGCAATAAATATAGATTAGTAACTCTTCACCCCCTGAATGGTATCAAATAGATATTTCTTCATCTCTTGCCCCATCCCTTATCTGTAAGCATATCCATAACTTTTCAACCCTGGAGTCAGTAAAAGTCCACAAAGGGTAAAACACATTGTTACTTAACTTCAACTCCCAGCCAACCTGTTAAGGACCTACAGTATATCTGGTGAGTCCCAAATGATGTACCTTCTGTGCCATGAGACCCAGCTTATGGAACATCCTTCCTCCTGAAATTAGATTGATCCCATGCGTTTTGATTTTTTTTAAAAAAAGGCGTCAAAATCTGGAGATCACAGAGAAACAGAATTGCCTTATTGAGGGTGGTTTGTTTATTTATTTACTAGATTTATACCCCACCTCTCTTCCCTGGTCAAGTTATATACCCCGCCTCTCTTCCCAGGTTATTCCCTCTTTATCCAGAGTTAATATTATGCTTTTACTTACCCTCGAGTATAAGCCAACCCGAATATAAGCCGAGGTACCTAACTTTACCTACGAAAACTGGAAAAACCTTATTGACTCGAGTATAAGCCGAGGGTGAGATTCCAGAACATTTCAAATCATCCTGTTTTACCTATAGAACATTTATAAAGTTGATAGGAAATACAGATTTTTTTTTCTATGAACCGAATATAAGCCGAAGGTGACTTTTTCAGCATATTTTGGGTGCTGAAAAACTAGGCTTATACTTGAGTATATACAGTAACGTCTCTCCAAGGTATCAGAGAATTGGGACTCTAAACCTTTATTTATTATTTTATTTATTTTATTTGATTTATACCCCGCCTCATTTCCCCGGTCAAGGGGAACTCGAGGCGGCTAAGCCAATATATATATATATATATAAGCCAATAGCAATCTGAATGAACTGAATTAAGTTCCTTTGCTCTGTAGTTAATTCAGTCCTTAATAAATATTCATATTAAGTTATAATGATTATTTGAACATTCCAATTGGTTAACTGATAGCATAGGATTTTTAAATTTTCATACACTGTAGGTTACTCCACAGTTGAGGATATTTTGGATAAGTTTTAAAACCAGAGAAAATGTAACCTGTTTTGTGTTTAATCCAGAATCTTGCCTTTTTAAAAATCTACATTGAATATATCCCTCGGAAGGACTTTCTTCAAATAGACGTTGACAAAATTGGATGAACCAATCCAAATCTTACAAACCTTGTCCCGTACTTATTTTCCTTGATAGGTTTCACTGATTAAAATTGCTCAAAATAGCACAATCTTTGAAAAAATATTACCAGGATGAGTGTCTCCATGATGACAGCAACACGAGAGGTTCATGTGTCCCTTTGGTTGAAACCCTGTCATTACTATTATGTTCACTGGAGTTCATGAGATGAATGTTAAAAATTTGAAAGCACACTTGTAGTTTCTTAATTTCAATATGAATCATTCTCTTTATATCTTGGAAAAATAGGAACAGGACAGTGCACAGGTTTTGTTCACACACACACCCCAACCCTTTGATCACTAGTTTAAGCCTTCTGGCCAACAATTAATTTTGCAGGATCCACCTTGTTTGTAATGCAACTCAACTGACAGTCAATTTCTCTTGTGTCTTCATGGATACACTGGTGTAACTGTAATTTCATTAGCATGTCCAGGATCAAGGAATTTTCCAGCACTCAATCAATGTTTGCAAAAGAAAATTCACCCTTGTCTCAAATCAAACCTACAGAAACCTTCCCAGCAGATTCCATGGGGAATTCTGTATAAGCCTTCCCTTAGAGACAACACATGACAGTTTTGTGTTGATGAAAACAGGGTTTCTTAGGTCACTTAAAAAAAATATCTACTGTATGGTTCCTGTTCAGCTTGAAACACAGTGATAATGCTGCATTTTATACCCACTCTTTTCAGAGGTATCCCCAGGACAGTGTAAGTAAAAAAAACAAAACAAAAAAACCATGACTCTCATTTTAAATTGGATCCTTTCAAATTGTTTTTGAAGAAAACAAAAGCAGATACTGTACAGTGATATATTGCCATTTAGTTTAGTACTAATTAGCATTTGAAACATACAGTTCTCAGAAATCAAAGATAAACTGAGTCAGGTCTTATCTCTCCAACATCTATTCTTCCTGGGAAATGCAGAATAATTAGCATCATTGTCAGTAACAAAACCTAATATTTTACTGATGTTGGGTGCTGAAAACAACCAGAATAACCTAGCTGTAATGCCAACAGTCTTCCATTCAACAATAGTTCATTCCAAGATTCAATTATCATTTTGAATTAAATTCTAAAAACCCCAATGTTTTCCCAGGTTTTTTTTACTCTAATGCAAAATACTTTTCATTTTTTAAAGCAATTGTCTTTATGTGTGAATCTCCATTTATTTTCAGCCAATGTAGACCTGCATGATTGACAGGCCCTGATTAAAAGCAGCCTTAATAAAATTAAATTAGTTTTTCATCTCTTAGTGTGAGAGGTCAATTCTCAGAGGAAAGGCAGCACTTATCAGCAAAGGGATAAATTTATTCTATATGGCCATTCTTCAACCCAAATAGGAAAATACATCTGAAATTCTGGTTTGGCTAATAACTGTTATATGACTTAGATGGGCAATCTTCCTAAATTTCCCCATTAACTATGAATTCCTCATAATTGCTTTGATTTATATCCTTGAGGATTTTCTACATTTTGGTCTTAAATGAATCAGTCTACAAATGATTTAATTTCCTATATGTTCATGTTAATTTGCATTTGGCAGCTTTTGTATGTTCTGCAGAGTCTAAAATCAGATTAGGTGTGACTTCATTATAATAAATTAAAATAATACTTTATGCCTCTTTATAATCCAAACATTTCTAAACATTTAAATATGCACTCTCCAATATTTCCCAAGAACATAGCTGGGGAAAAAAAGTATTTTTGAATTGAAGTATATATTAACTAGTTCACCTTTACATGTATTTATGATGTGTCCTTAAGAGCTATTGTGTGAATGTCCACCATCTATGGATAGTTATTTATTTATTACATTTATTTATTTATTTATTACATTTTTATGCCGCCCAATTCCCGAAGGACTCTGAGCAGCTTACAACATGGATAGCA
>JANHGC010010471.1:116684-130726 GCA_027560395.1 Boaedon fuliginosus | reverse complement strand
TTTGCCCAGAAAAGTGTGAAAGCTTGCCAGAGGCTTTTGGCAAGGTTGAACTTTCTATTGTAATATTCGGCACTAAATGAGTCTGTGCTTTTAAGGAAGAGCTTCGATCTGTGTGTTACGGGCATGGAACACAACAGTTACCTTAAAAATTTAAAGATTTCCCTGAGTGTTGGGTGTCAAACTCAAGGACTGGGGGCTGGATCTGGCCCGTGGGGTACTTAGATCTGGCCCACAGGGCTGCCCTGGAAATAGCAAAGGACCACCCTGTAGTGCCTCTCCCAGTGAAAACTGAGCTTGCGAGGGCTACATGCAACCCCCCAAGCTCCGTTTTCGCTGGCAGAGGGTTGCAGGAGACCAAAAATGGAGCACAGGAGCCTGCTAGTAGAGTGCCCAGACCACCACAGGCACCCTCCAACACAAGTGATGTCATCCTGGTCATGCCCACCCTGGCTATGCCCTCTGGTCCTCCTTGAACTGCACCCGGAAGACAACTGGAAGCCAATGCAGACCGCACAGGAGTGTTGTTACATTGGAGTACCGAGGTTCCCCCATGACAACCCCTGCGGCCACATTTTGTACCAGTTGAAGTCTCTGAGTTTATCCAAAATGCATGCTATTGCTTTTTTGTGCCAAAAAAAATTGACATTTTTGTTTTGTTTTGTTTTAGAATCTTGCACTGGGTAGGATCTTAATATTACTCAACCTTGGCAAGACACATGGACTTCAATTCCCAGAATTAACCTGGTTAGCATTGCTAGGGAATTCTGGGAGTTGAAGTCCACACATCTTAAAGTTGCCAAAGCTGAGAAGCCCAAATTAGTACACTTTCCAACATATACATCATATGATATATGATTTCAAAAATGTTCCTTTATCCATGTCTAGCCCCTTCAAGCTTCCTCTAGAAACTGCCAGGAAGTTGTCCTGCTGTATTATTTAGTCATACAACATGGGGCACAATATCTTTGTGACTGAAAGCTAAATTTGGCCTTCTAGAAATGTGTACACTGTCACTGTGGGCCCCTGCCCCATTAGTTGAAGCCAGAGGAGCAGTTGAAATGGATTTAATTCAGTTTAAATTGGAATGTAATTACAATTAGACTAAATCAATTTAACCAAATGCAATTTAAAAAGGAGCTCTATAAGTGCTTTATAGGGATTCAGAAAGTTGACTAAATTTGCAGAACCAAATCACCATTCAATAGTTTTGCATCTTTTTCAAATAATGTTTATATATATCCAAGGTTTATATCAAAACCTTTTATTCATTTTAAAAGCAGTTGAATCCATTATAACACTTCTGAGTCTCTGTTCACCTCTGAAGATTTTTCAGAGAAACCCTAGTAGGCTGTTGATTTACATTTTTGACATGTGTGGATTAACTCAAATTCTCATTTTGTCACACAAACTGAGCTGGTTTTAAGAAAGCAGTTTTGTTTTGTTTTAAAATAGGACCACCCAAATCTTTTGAATATGGAACCAGGCCAGCCAACAGTTCTATTTTGTCTACAACATTTTTTATTATTATTATTTAATGTTTTGGTTTATTTTATTTTAATGATGGAAAGAGAATGATTGAAGATGGACTTGCAAACTGTATATGTTTGCACATTTTCTTTTAATTCACATCTGCTGTTTTTCTTGAAACTGCCTCACATGATTCAATTATATGAACATCAGCCAGTTGCTAACTGTGTTTCATGTGGTGGTCATGTATGAATGTTAGCCAATAGAAAATCCCAAAAGGAGAAAACAAAAAAAGAATCAGTTCAAGGAGACAAACTGACCAATGTCTCTCTCTTTCATGGGAATGTCCTTGACTGTAAAACCTCACTACCTAGCCTGTGGGTGATCAGAAGCAGCTGCTTAAGACATGCAGGATGATAGCAAGAGAGTATCAAGCACAAACATGCACAAAATGAGGGGGGGAAAGCAGGCAACAATATAAAATTGGGGGTAAAAATGTTATAAGCAATTCCGGTTGCCACGTTGGTAACCTGTTGTCACAAATAAGACATTCTTCTTAAGGATTAACTTTGCTTTAAGCTTTTGTGGAATCAGTTTAGTACATCAGATACATAGAACTTAGTCCCGGGGAAGGAATCCCTATATATCCTACTAGGGACTTGGGAACAGGGTGAAATCAGAGGAACATGAAATACAGGTAGTCCTTACAACAGTTCATTTTCTTGACTGTTCAAAGTTACAATGGCAGTCAAAAAAAGGGACTTGTGATCATTTTTCAAACCATTGCAGCATCGCTATGGTCATAGGATCAAAATTCAGGTGCTTGGCCATTGGTTCATATTTATGACTGTTGTTGTGTTCTAAGATCACGTGAGATCTCCTTTTGTGACCTTCTGACAAGCAAAGTCAATACAGAAGCCAGGCTCACTTAACAACCAGATTGTTACCTTATCCACAGCTGTTAAGTGATCCTCTTAATAACTGTGGGAAGAAAAATCATAAAATGGGGCAAAGGTAGGACAAAACTCACTTAACCAATGGCTCACTTAATTTAGGATTCAGTTGTAGGCATAAGTCAAGGACTACTTGTAGAAGAATTGTAAAGGGATACTTAGGTGTTCAGACAAACACACACACACACAAATTGAACTGTTTTGTGATAAAACATTGTAGTCTGGTGGAAGTGAAATCATTCCACTTAGTCCATTATGACTAAGACAGAAAGAAATTGGTTTTTTTCCCCTGGTTTGGCAAGCTGCCTTGCCCACTCCTTACACTGTTCCTGGAAGACACATCAATGCAAAAGGGGGAAAAAAAAACAGTATGCCTGCCTCCCTCCCCCCCACTCCTGCTTTGTGATAGACCCCCAGATGGGGGGAAATCTCCTGGGATCTGGAAATGGTTTTTGCTATAGCTCTGTGAAGATCAGTGTTGATCCTATTCAGATCAACCCTTCAGTTTAAACTATTGATTCAGTTTGAACTGTTGACTCAAACTAATTCAGTGTGTCAGGCTGAATCTTTTGCATTTTTTAAAAGGGATATGAAAAGTTTGATTTTTGCCCGTGTGTAAAGTCAGTTCAGTTTGGAGTTATAGATCAAATAGCTTTCAATTTTAATTCCTGAATCAAAGCTTTGCACAGCCCTATTCTGGACTTGTTGAAACTGACAGATATAACAGGACAGTGTGGTACCCACTTGGAATACATAAGAATTATTCCAATTACTACGGCAAAACTTTCTTCACATGAATGGGTAATAGGAGAGCGTAGAATAGTATAAAATACATATCTTAATTATTTGCCCTTCGATTATCTGTGTAAATGCAAAGTATAATTCCCCTGATCGGGGAAACGAGGAGGGGGAATAAATCCAATATAAATAAATAAATAAATAAATAATAAAAATTAGCAAATGATCATCAAAACTGGAGTCAGCAAATATGTGAAATGTTGTGAATTTTAGTCTAATGAATCTGGAGGGCACCAGATTGAATTGGGCTGTTATAATCAAGGATTTTAGATATTTAAAGTACAAAATTCATACACATATATAACCTATAGGGGTTCTTTCAAAAGGCCAGTTCCTTACAAGCCCATCATTCCCTGAAGCAGTTGACAAAGTTACTACATAGTGGGAGAAACTGGTTGTGAAAATCAGACATAATGTGACTTGAGACTGAAACATAATCTTCTTGAAGTAGACCAGACAGATGGTTCTTCAAGATAGATCCACGAGTCAACTGCCTGTAGCCAAATTTTCTAAAATGTTAACTGATGCTTGAACTTCTTATATCTTTTGGAATTGTGCTTTCAGCTTAAATTTTGAAGAGATTTGGCGAGATTTAAACTGTGATCTTGCTATGATCTTAATAGTTTACAGAATTGCGCGGAATACAACTGTGTCCCTCTAACAAGAATAAGTTTTTTTTCTTCTTCTGCGGAACAGATTCATGTGGTTATTCTTTAGTTCTTGGGATTTCAGTGTCATTATTTCCTAAAGCTTGTTCAAACCATATTTCAAGATGATCTCTGGCCTACAAAAACAGGCTAAATAGCAGCCCATTTCCAAAGAATTTGCCTGGATTTCAAAATCAGTGATCGTTGACATTCTCTGGCTTATAGTTATAAACTTCATGACGCATAAGAGTTCACTTTGAAACCATGGAGTCTTGTAGTGGTGTCAAAACCCATCTTTTGTTTTGTTTCTCTTGCCAAAACATCTCTCAGGAACCATTTTTTTTAAAAAAAAAAAACATTATTTTGCTGGTACTTCTGAACAAACATTATTATGTTAAGCTGTATAGTGCGTAATATTTGTAATACATTTGTGTTTTGCATATCTTTTACAATTCTGTACTTCTGAAACCTGACCAAGTTTCCCAGCTTGGGAGAAGTTTGATCCTAGTCTCTTGTCTTGGGAAATATCCAAAACCAGAGAAGCCACATTCTCCTGGATATATGACTATAGAGAAGGAAAGGCAGAACATTGAGACACACCATTTCCTATGCCATAACTAATTCAGTCCATGAACTAACACTCTTCCGTAAGAATGCCTCTCCCCCTTTGAAAGAAGTTTCCAAAGATAATTATTTTTCTTCCAATTAAGTAAGAACTTGTACAGAGAAAATGTGCAATGGTTTATTTTTTTATCTCAGGCAGAACTAAGAATTAGTGCCTTTGAACTCTTCTCCAGCTTGGAGTGTGAGTTCAAACAAATGTGGGTTCACCATCAATTTCCCCATATTTCCACCACACACGCATCTAACTTCTCATTTCCCATGTTTCATCCATAATTGTGTAGTTTCGATGGCCAGGTCATGATATTTCATGATTTTTTCCAATTCATTTTCTTTGATTCTGGCGTCTCCTGGTACAGCAATGTCAAGCAATGCTACGCTTTGGTTTTTGAAAATTGTGATGTCTGGCGTGTTGTTTTCCGAATGACGATTTGTCTGTTATTTAAAGTCCCACATGGTCTTCATCTTAAGTTGTTGTTATTATCATTATTATTATTTCATTCAATCACATCCGATTCTCAGAGACTGCGTGGACAAGTCCTGGGAAGTTTTCTTGGCAAGATTTTTCAGAAGGGCTTTGCCATTACCTTCTTCCTAGGGGTGAAGAAAGCTACTGGCCCATAGTGGGGCTAGAACTCACAGTCTCCTGGTTTCTAGCCTGATACCTCCACCAAACTGGTTCTGGGTTTAACTGAAATTGTTGCCAGAAAACCAAAAGGCAGTTAAGTAGGACATTCTATGGATTTCACTTGGACCAAACTGGATGTCGCTAATCTAAATGAAAATTAGATTAACAGAAGGGTTGTTCAAAATTTAGTACAGTTTCTGTTATTCTGACTCAGAGCAACATCTGCTCTTTTGTGACTGGTTCATTTATACTGCAGAGAAAGAGAAGGGAGAGGGATGTGAAGAGTGCTTTTAGGGCTTGTATATAATGGAACTTTACAGCTTTGAGACTTGGGGGTGAGGAGGAAGAGAATTCGGTAATCCTCTGTATTGTTTGTCAGGCAGTGTCTGAATATAACAGACACTGGCTGAGTTCACAAATTAGGATAAATATTTTAACAAAGGATAAATGTTTTAACAAAGCTTGGTGAACCAGAATTTAATTTTTAGCAAAATACATTCAGTTCTTTCCTAGATTTCTTTTTCAAAAGCAACACAGTCAAACTTAGCTTGTTAAACTTGATGCGCAAAGACCAATCTAGTAAGTGAAATCTTCCTAAATCTTTTATGCATACACTGCCCATTGCAAACATTCAGAAATTATTCTGCACTCACAACCTTGTCACCTCATGTTTAGACTACTGCAATTTGCCCTCCAGGACAATTCCT
This sequence comes from Boaedon fuliginosus, assembly GCA_027560395.1. NCBI lineage: Eukaryota > Metazoa > Chordata > Lepidosauria > Squamata > Lamprophiidae > Boaedon > Boaedon fuliginosus. The sequence continues at coordinate 124,905 of JANHGC010010471.1, read as the reverse complement.
TTTTGATATCCACCCATAAATTTCAGCTGGGGCAGCATAAGATTGTTTGAAAAGCAATGTGTGCGTACCTAGCTTTTCCATCATGGAGAATTACACAGAGGTCAGGTCTGAATTCTTGGTGTCTTGGAATTCTTTGAGCTTGGCATTTTGACATGCCTGGGTTTGGTCTTGTGCCACCATCATTATGGGAGCTTTTTTGGTTGTCGGGTAGCTTTCAGGTGCAATTCAAGCTGCTGCTTTTCGCTTTTAAAGCATCTCATAGTTCAATACTTCATTATCATTGCCCATCTATTGAGTCTTGGTAAACCAGTTGAGACTTCCCAAATGGCAAGAGTCTCTCTCTCTCTCTCTCTACTGATAAAGTACCATTTATACAAACTTAATAGAAACATCTTATCAGTCATGGTCTCCCTTCCTGTGGAACAGTGAGCCCTGAATATTGAATGTAATAGTGAACGTTGCTGTATTTTGTGATATTTATGGTTTTTGACCGGTTACTGTTGATGGAATCTGCTTGAAGCCTAGATAAGAAAAAAAACCTAAGAGACTAACATTTTTGCTCTTTCTCTCCAACCTTGTTTTATTCTGCAGGTTAGAAGTATTAGATAAAAAGTAGATTTCTCTCTGTATATCCAACTAAGACAAATCACACTAAATGCCGTGCCTTTGTTTAGAGAAAATCTTCTTTTGTCTATTGACTCTTATCTTTTTTTACTAATGGTATCAGATAGTGTACACGGTGCATGAACTCTGTGGAATATCTCATCTAATTACCGCTTGATTTTCATGCAAATTAATTTAAACTAAAAGGGTAAAAACAGCGAACTGCAGAAATTAATGATTGGTTACACCCTCCCTTTTCCCATTCTGATGCCCTCTAACTTTTAGGGAGGTTTTTTTTTCTGGAAAAAAGAAAAGAAAAGAAAAAACAGATAGCAGATCTACATTTTAAAGCCGATTTATATACAGGATGGCTATTTTGTTCCCTTGATAATAATGCAATGATAAAAGGAAATGTGCTACAGTAAACTCTAATCTGAAACAGTTACACCCTGCCTCCCTTTTTCTCTTTATCTTCCACAATGAGTCAGAGTCTGCTCAGCTTGATAAGAAAATTCTGTTTATTGCAGAGGTTTGACATTGGGTTATGAAATATACAACTGCATAAATATCCCAGAGGGTTAAAAAAAATGCTGCAGTCTCTGTTTCATACTACTAATAATCATTTATTGCGGTTTAAATACCGACTCGGTATCCCTTAATAACAATGGATTTTGAGAAGCTTCTCTCCTTAAAAATCTGAACTATCAAAAGTGCTAGGAAGTATGAAATTCAGATACAGTTTCAACCCTTGAGTATAATGTGAGTTCTGTAGACCATTTTTGAGTTTCATCAGTATCTTCTTTACTAAAACAAATTTATATTAACCCGTTTTGGTATCCTGTTTTAAAATATGCAAACAAACCACCAATTAGAATAATTTTGACCGTTGTCCCTTCCCATTTGCTAATGCTTTCTCTCGGGACTTTTTAAAAGAAGTTGTGCGAAAGATCCTCCCCATGATTTGTCAACTGCAGCAGAATGGCTGGCTTTCAGTCATTGCACTCAGCCACAAAGTTGTTTGCTTTTGGTAAACATCACGGATCACTTTAATAATGGAAGTATTTAGCACAAAGGGAAAAGCAGGTGATTTTTTCTTTTATTCAATACGATTTTGAGCCTACCCAACTACTCAATGGTTCTGGTTGGCTTACAATGAAGAGAAAGAGCACATATCAAAAAGAATACAACTGACCAGAAAACCAACTACATAACACAAGAAAACAAAAACAAAAAAACAACAATAACAAACCCTTGACAATTAGCCTACCCCAATCCTGTTGGATGAATCATTTTTAAAAAACAGGGTGTAGAAGATCATTAAGCTAAAAGCAATAAGGATGTCACTTGGGAGGGCAGGAACTGCCACCAAGAAGGCATTCTTCCTAGATCATTTGAGATGACATTGTTTAATTGAAATGATCAGAATGTGTCCACTGTATATATACCAAGTAAATCGTAGGCAACTGATTGCCATTTCCCATATCCTAAAATAGGATGCCAATGGCATCCATCCAGAGGACTCCATATGCCTATCTTTGGTTACCAAAAGCCAATCAATGTCTGTCCCACTCCAACATCCTCCAAGTCCTCTCTAGGACTCCATTCCTAATTTTTTCCATCTCCATGCAAAAGCCATTCAGAGAACTGAGGTACCAACAAATGCAATCCATATCAAAGGACCCTCCTAACACTGGAAGAAACAACAGATAATCTCATGGGGTCTCTGACAGCACTAATCTTACTAGCCTTGTCTGGCATACCTTAGTCCTTTAAGCCTCCACACTACCTTTGTAGTACCCTGTTGACCATTTGTCCTGACCTAAAGCCACTGTAACTTCTGATGATCACAAACCTTCCATGGTGCATCTCCTAATCCCCATACATCATCATTCTTCTTCTTGCTGTCCTTATCTATGCCTATATGGCAGCCTTCTTTTCTGACATCTCTCCGAGGTATCCAGTGGTGTCTGAGGTACTAAAGCCACTTTGGAGTGGTATATTTCCACTTCCTGCGTTCCACATGATGAGTCCAGATGATCTCTAGTTGTCCCAACCAGTCCATCCACCTCGGAAACAAACATAATAACCACCACCAAACATACAGACACACTTCAAATACCACATCGTGGTTAGTCCAACAAAAATACTATAAGGTTACACATGAATGCTACCGGTTCCAAAACAATCTATGATTTGGAGAGCCATATTAAACGTTTTGTTTTTTTTACTGTTGGTTGTAATCCTGGCCATAACTTATATCAAACCAAACTGCAGCTACTTTGAACCTGAAAGAAGGAAATCAAAATTAAGCCATCCTGAAGCATCATCAATTATAATTCAAGATACCTTTAAAACCTTCACAAAATGTAGAGTGCAATTCAAGCCTGTACTTGATTCATATCTAATCAGAACCCACTCAGTGACATTTGTCTCAGGTAAATCGGTACAGAATCCCATACTTTAATGGCCATTAACACTGATTCTCTATTGGCCTTTATCGCCTGTTCAGTGGAGCTGAACATAAACTTGTCAAATCTCTGGATCACCTGAAACCCTGGATGATGATAGAACATTATTCATGTTTGAAACTAATGTTAATATTTGCCCATCTTTCTCATTCAAGCGAACGAGAAATATTTCCGTGTATCCATTTGTTTTAAACTATTTTGTCACAAGCGCATACTTTAATTGAGAAATTTGCTCAATATTTGCTGGGTTATTAAATTGCAGATATTCTGAAGTGTGCCAGAAAGAGCTATCTAAAGTTAATATAAGACTACACTTCTGCCTGACTCCATCTGTCCCATTTCTTTATTACTGCCCACAGAAATAAGAGTAGATGGTGAGCAGTAATAGTCCTTAATAAAAGTATCCACTGTTATATTGGATTAATGTGTCAGTAGGATATCAGCGCATTATATGATAAAGTAATATGTGTCAGATTAAAAAAAATGTGGTTGTGGTGGAGAAGAGATGGAACAATCAGGACAAAAATAAATGACCTGAATCCTATAGTCCAAGTAAGAACCTATGAAGGAGAGAAGCAACCTAGAACTCAAGATAAATTTCCTGATAGTGAGGACAATTAACTAGTGGACGGCTTGCCTCCATAAGTTGGGGGTTGTCCATTTCTGGAGGTTTTTAAGAAGGGATTGGACAGCCATTTATCTGAAATAGTATACGGTCTTTTGCTTGGAATTCTGGTTGGATTAGAAGATCTTCAAGGTCCCTTCCAACTTTGTTATTCTGTTAAAGACTGGACACACACTAACAACAAAAACTGTCTAGGAAAGCTTTCGTCCCCAGAAATTCTGGATTTACGTTCCTTTCCTTGTCTGCTGTTATCTACTCAGCCTTGAGTAAATTTCTATTCTCACCTAGCCACTCCATCTGTGAATTTAAAACCTGGAACAGACAATAACACCACCCTATGAGCGAGGGAGGAATTAATAATAGTAATAATAATAAAGGCTCTTCAAGGGAGCCTTTACATCTTGCATTACCCAATGGACAGATTGTAGTTTAAATTGTCCATGACTTTAAAATGAAAACTTAAGCAAAAAAAAATTGGACAAGTAGGTGCTCTGGTGTTCTACCAACTGTCATCCTAATTAATGATCTCTTCAATTTCCTTGTGGATATAATGATCTGGAACCCCCACCCACCCCTCAGTTTGTCAATGATGGCTTAAGGAATCCTCCTCTACAGCTCGTCTGTCATCCAGAACACTTCTACATTCTCTCCATTCTTGCTGCCATTATAATCATAATCACCTTTGGATGTCTGCCAATTAAACATGACAATGTTCTTCCAGATAAAAATATAAAGGATCGCATCTTTAGAGAAAGAAAAAAAGAACTTCAGTATAATGATAAAATTGCTTTTGTTTATATTCACAGTTCCATTAATTGCTACAGGCAATTAATCTGAAAGCTGATTCTGATTTTTTTAATAAGCTTTCAGGAAAAAAACCAAGAAAAGGTCCATTTGATTATGAAGAACTGTAACAATCTGAAATAAACAAAATTGTTTTGTTTTATAATATACAGTTTATTGTTTTTACTCTCCAATAAAAGGAATTTCACACATTGATATAGTTGTTCAAGAGCTACATGGTAGAAATATGTGAATACATAATATAGGAGATTGATAAACATCTTCATAATCACATTATTGGTTAACTAATTTTTTGCTAGTAATTTACTGTTTAGCTATTTATTTTTTTAAAAAGGTTGTGATTGATGGTGTTCTAGAGAAATATCAGTATATTGCAGTTAACCATAGTTTTTTAGCTTACTGTATATTAGCTTACAAGTTATTAGCTTATAAGTAAGTATATATTTGAATTAGCTGGATCAAGATTTCAGCTTGTGACAGACTGGGAAGCTTCTTAACTTTGTTTTAACTCTTGTTTAACCATTGTCTGCCATATTATCCAGATCCAGAATTGTGATTAACAGCAGCCTACAGTTTAAATCCTAGAAGGATTTAAAGGTTTCTTGCCTGAACTGTACTATACTGTAGTTCAAATCCTGTTGGATTGCAATATCGCATACGTTGCAGAAAATAAATAAATAAAACAGCTAAGGTTTATCAGTCCAGACAAGCAGAAGGGAATAGTCAGGGTCCCTTTTTCACTTGTGCCAAAATAGAAAATATATCAAGCCAATGTTTGTCTAGTAACCCTCTTTCCTGCTTGTTCATCTTGTAACGAACATTTAAACTACAGAATGAAACTACTGCACTAAAATTAAACAACTAATCTCAAACTGAGGAGTGTTGCATTACAAAATGATTTTATTTTTTTAATCACATGGTTACATCTCAAGTTATTTAAATATTTTCTGGAGATTATTGCTATGGATAGAATAGATTTACTGCCATGGTAGATTTTTGAATATCTTTATTTAATGTTCAGTGTTACAAATTAGAGCCTTCTTGAACAGAGGGCCTTCATCAACAGTGCAAAATGGAAAGTACCTTACATTATTTTTTACATTAAAAATACTTCAAGTGAGACAAGAAATTACAGTTTCAATAGAGTAGAGAAATTAGGCTATGTTAAATTATTCCATACGGACATGAATAACTATGGTATAAGTGAACATTTTATTTGAAAGTAATAAAACTGACCATGAATTATCCTATTTGCTAATGGTCACCCCATAAAATAGGATCAGCAAGAGCCTAAAGAGGTATAGGAAACTAATAGAATAACAGTGTTGGAGGTCATCTAGTCCAACCCCCTTCTCAAGCAAGAAACCCTGTACCTTTTCAGACAAATGGTTGTCCAGGCTCTTCTTAAAAACATCCAGTGATGAAACCCCCACAACTTCTGGAATCAAGTTGTTCCACTGATAAATTGTTCTAACAGTCAATAACCTTCTCACTGTCAGGAAATTTCTCCTTAGTTCTAGGTTGCTTCTCTTCTTGATTAGTTTCCACCCATTGCTTCTTGTCCTGCTCTCTGGTGCTTTGGCGAATAGGTTGACTCCCTCTTTTTTGTGGCAGACCCTTGGATATTGGAACACTGGTATCATGTCAACCCTTGTCCTTTTCATTAAATTAGATGTTCCCAATTCATGTAACCATTCTTCGTATGTCAATCCTGTAGTCCCCTAATCATCTTTGCTGCTCTTCTCTTTCTAGAGCCTCAACCTATTTTTATATAGTGGTGACCAAAACTGGATGCAATATTCCAAGTGTGGTCTTACCACACTTTACAAACTGTTGCAAAATTGCCCCACCAAGCCCATTATTAAACAACATTGTCAAATGTTTTATCCTACATTTCAGACAGGATTGTATATTTTGGCTATGAGAATTCTCAAAGTCTTGTGACGGTAAATTTTATGATGTTTTTCTCAACTGATCAAATCCAAGAACTTGAGTTATTCAGCCTGATATGTTAAGTGGGAAAAATATATATATTTATATCAACCCTCTTTTTCTATTTAGGCTTGCTAAATCTGTTCTGGAAAGGAAGATTGTTCGTGAATGGGCTTACAAAGATCTCGTAACTTTACATAAATTGAAGAATATGCCATAGCAAGTTGCAGGTATGATTAAAATTCTTTCCATGCTTCTCCAGTTAGTAGATTTGAAACATTTTAGAAAACAAAGTCAGTCCTCTGGAAAGCTTCTAAATAAGCATGACCTTCTGAGTATTTGTTTCTAACAGGAATCCCTGGTTTACATGATTAATGATGAAGTTTGAGATTAACTCTTGGACAGCATGGGAGCTAAAAGGAACAATTTGTCAGTTAGTTCATATTTTGCTTTTGAAGCCAGTTAACTAATCAGCCAAACAGAAAGTGAACTAAGATAAATGAAGGCCATTTGATTATGTAGAAAACTGAACATGAAGATAAATTCTGCACATTTTGCTTCATTTCATCTAAAGTTATCATCGCCATAATTGCTTATGAGCACTCAAGGTGCTCTTCATAACAGCCAGAATATTACAGGCTTAATTAATTAATTATTTAAGCTGTCTTGCTGGGCCAGATTTTTGTTGTTGTTCTTTTTTCTGTCCCAGCCCCCCAACCTCTCTCTCTCTCACACCTCCCAATAATATTGCAATGTGAAAAAATCTGAGAAAAACAGGGAAGTAAGTAAAGTAATGCCTCTTTAATCTCAAATGATAGATACTTTGGGTTTGGTATTAGCTCTTTTTTTTTTTCACTTTACCTTAGGTATAGAATTTAGTTTGGAAAGAATTAGATGAAATTTCTAAGTGTAGGGAAAGGAAAGTGCTTCAGCACAATATATTTCCAGATTGAAATAAAACAAGGACCAGAAATATAAAATCCTACATTATTTAGAATCATCTTCCTACAGGCTTTCTGTTTTATTTTCAAAGCACTTTCAAAAGCAAATTGTTTTTTTGTTTTTTTGTTTTTATCATCTGATTACATGAGAATTGCTAGAAAAAAATAATACAGGAGACTTTTTTTCCATAGCACTAGCAGGGCAAAGAGTACTATAATCATCTTCATTTTAATGAAATTACTGTTGTCCTTCAGACTTTTTCTTTTCAACATGAGTTGGCTTCTGTGTTTCTAAACTGTATAAATGACATTTGTTTTGAGAGGGAGGAAACACAAGAATCAAAAGAAGGAACTACAATATAGTAAAAGGGGGGGGGGTATTTCAGAAGACCATCAACAAGAGGATAGGACATGATGGTCATCTTGTCTTGCTCATGGCTAGCCTAATTTTGCTTATGGTACAAAATTAAGGAAAGGAGATTAAGCAAATACAAAGAGGCAAACGTGGTCAGAATATTGTAGATGCAGTCAGATTAGAGACTAGTAAGTAATAAGTAGTTCATTCATATAGAAATCTAAAGTAATAATGAAGAAACACGAATAACCAGCAAAAATTTATAATCACACACACACACACTAAAGGTAGTAGAACAATAAGAGACATTTACAAGAGTAGGAAGAAAATTTATAAAGAAAAATAATGCAATGTTAAAAGCTCATGTGCTGAGTGACAAGATACCTTCTTTGCAGGTTGATGTTAGAGTTTAGTAATGAGCAGGGCTTTTTTTCTGGGGGAACTCACAGGAACGGAGTTCCGGCACCTTTTTTTCCTTAGACTTCTTTTGTAT
>JANHGC010010471.1:58233-69697 GCA_027560395.1 Boaedon fuliginosus | reverse complement strand
TTTTTAAACAATGTATTTTTAAACAATGTATTTTTATACAATGTATTTTTATAATGGTGGGAAGATGAGAAGATTAATGTTAGGAAAGATAGCATTTTATAGAAAAAGATTTTTTTTTAAACGATAAAACTATATTTTCATGGAAAATAATTCAAACATTGAGAGGGTTTATAAGTGAAAGCAAATGTCATCTTATTCATGAACCTTTTTTAAAAAATCCTAGGATATAAAATATCTTATGGTTGTAATGCTATATGTTATGCTACAATGACACTAAACATATTAAATTTGTCCCAAATTCATCTGCAAATCAAAGATCTAATTTAGATCTGGGAGAATGTAAATACTACCAAAGTAAGTCCCTAATCTCAAGATTTTTATGTGTCTCTCTTTTTGTATCATACAAATGGTTTCTAAATCACTACATGATTTGTTCCGTTTCTTGCTATGTTTCTCTTACAAACCAGGTATTATGGCTTGTAAACCATAGGTTTGCTGCCTAATGTGATATAATATATACATCTAGCTAGTTAAGGCTTACTCGACTATCTATAGTTAGGCTAACTGTGATCTCATCTAGTATGTGAACCTAACTATGAAAGCATTTCAACCAATGAATGCATTATTGTATTCTACATCGAAGTGTCTGGAAACATAACCAAAGAATGATATTTAATATAGTTTCTGCTTCTTCTCAGATATACATAGAATTTTTCCAATTTAGTTTTTATCTCTTTCCTTCGTAGCTGGTATGCAATGCCTTTAGGTCCCTGATTCCTTTGTTTAGTAATGGGAGCAGACCTTTGTGTTTCTCCCATGTTCTCTTCATTTGGTTTTAAAATGTCTGGTTTCCTGGAACATTTTGAGATATCCTTCACATAAGAGCTGGCAGACCTTCGTTTGGATGTAGTCAGCATGTATCTTAAGTGGTGAAAAAGAGCTCCCTATAAATAATGCAGCCTATGAACGTTGCCTCCATTTCTGCCCAGTTATGTGATATGATGTGACAAAAGAGCTAAGCACATGGAAAAGAGGCATGGATAGAGCAGGGTAAGGAAACATTGTGCTAATGAATGTCTTTTAGGTCCTTGTCAATGCAACAGTCTGGAAGAAACTAAGAATCTTTTATTTTTCTTTCCTGGTGCTCTCCCATTGTTGGAAAATAATGTTGTTTCTTGCTTAATGTTTGCTTCTTTTTATTACAATGAGTAACTGGAAGCCGGATTCCAAAAGATTTCAACTTAGGATGATGCAAAATGTTTAGCTGCGCATTACACTTTGACAAAAGTGAAATCCTTCTTTAAATTAGAACGATTCTTATTTGGAATTCACTATGAAAATGTGAACAGAAGACCACTAGTTAAACATTTTTAAAAAAAAAAAAAATTCATGGAGAATAGATTAATAATATTATTAGTAGTTATACTTTTAAGCATTATATATTCAGTGAGGTCCCAGGTTGAAATTACATTTCTCAAGACATTTTAATGAGGTATTTTTCCCCCTTGGAATTCCAAAGGTTTCCGTTGTTCTTGTTACTTTAGAAAAATAAAAATAATGGCAATTTATTGATTGAATTTACAACATTTTTCATCCTCTCCTGATTAAGAGCCATGCCTCCTTACATATAGTTGTTCTCAACTTACAACTGGTCATTTTGCAAGCGTTCAAAGATAGGATTCTCCCTCTCAAAAGCTACTTCTGATCCAGATTTGAAGTTCTGACAGTCTTTATGTTTACATAAGGAAGTATAAAAAATAATACTAATTTAATGAATAAGATTTCTGTAATCAACAACAGTAAAATGGTTCATCAGCTTGTTCTCTTATTGGAGGTGAAATACTCTGCATTATAATTTTTTGCCATTATCTCAATGCTACTCCTAATTGAGAATGATGCAGATGAAAGAAATTGTAGTTTTCTTGTTTACTGGAAGGGCAGAAACTTTTTTGATCCAGCAACAATCTAGGGTACTGTAGGATTCCTAGTGTCTGTCAACTATCTTCCAATTCAATATAGATGTTACCAGTATTTCTTTAAATGCAAGAACTTACTTAAAAACATTACCTAACACATTAAATAAATCCACAGAAACTTAACTCAGAAATAAATAGGGTTTTTCAAGGACAAATGTGCTATTTCAAAATATTGCTGTAGTACATTTTAATTTTAAAAAATCCTCTTTTCCATGTTTAAGAAGCAGAGCAAGTAGTAAAAAAGAATCTTTTATTTCAAAGTCTGCTTCGTATATTGAAGCACATATTAAAGCAACAGTACAATGTTCATAAAATATAAGTGTGATGTAACATTTCTTACATGTCAGAATACTGATATTTGTATGTATACTAAAAATAAGAACTTTAAAATTGTACAAATAGATACATTTAAAAATGACATAGAAATAGGGCTTCTCCCACTGCAACAAGACAGAGTTTTATATCTGGCACGTATTAGATTAAGATGAAAGTATAAGCAAAAAGATTTACAAGAGTCAGCAGAAACAAGTTGGATGCTCAAGAGACATTATAATTGTACATTGTCCTGTACATATATCATATGTGTTTAAGCTGGCTGAATATTATATGTTTCAAGTTTAAAAATGCACTACGTAGGGAGTGTCCATAGTTTAAGGCGAAATTACAGCTTAGAACTGTTATCTTTTTTTCTAATTTGTGGAAGCTTCTTTGACATAAAAGATTTAACTGTTCAGAGTACATAAAAAGACTGCCCCTCAGTACTAGGATGGCATTTAGACTTTCCTTTCACTTAAATATGTTTTAATCATTATTTTTATAAGAGATCGTTTCCTCCTCCTAGCAAAGTTGAGACCCAACTCCCATCTTAGCCTTTTTTGTTTTCATGAAAAGGTACTTCACAGTATTTCCTGTCCATTTTTTTTTTCATTAAAGGACTCCCTCCCCATCAAACCTAAATGCTGAATATGAACTTTTCTTCACTTTTTGTTTAAAAAATACCTGCTTACATTTCCTCTGAATATTTTTTTTTTTCATTATTTTTTTTTTAGCACATTAGACACAGTTCTTAAGGCCAAATTGAGAACTTTATTGTTAAGAGTCATCTTCAAAAGTGTCTTTGGAGCCGTATAAATCTGCTAGTTTCTTAAAACGAGGTCCCCAGTTTTGTAGATAGTCATAATCTAGATCAGAATCCGTGGTTGCCGATTCTAATGAGCTCAGCGAACCGGCTATTGATCCTCTCCCTTCATAGCCATAGATCTGGATAGAATCGTAAGGAGGAGCCGTGGGGTCATTATCTGCTTCCTGTATTCTTGTGTTGATAAAATCATCCACGTCAACACTGTTGGGAGCTGGCCGAAGCCCGGGTCGTGGCATATACTGGTACTCTGGTTTGATGTCTTTGCGAGGAATAAATCCGTTGATACCATCTGGATTTTGCAAAGTAGCGATGTCAAAAGCTTCGGTGTCTTCTTCCCCGCCACCTTCATCATCGTAAGTGATGATGTTCTCCCGTACATCTTCTTCTTCAAAAACGATGAGGGGCTCTTTCTTTTGTCGTTTTAGGGTTACAAAGAGCACAACGATCACTGAGGAAAGAGAAGATTTATTTTTAAAAAAAAATACAGCAATGATTCATGCAAAAGTCCTATATCAGAAAATAAAAGTATATTGAATTGAGTAAGAAGGTTCTGTAAGGAAATGAAATAAGGGGAAAAACACAGAAAGTTATGTTTATGGAAGTACCCCTAGCATCCTTTGATGCATGAATAAATGGTGCTTCAGTTGCCAAAGAGGCCAGTCCTCGGAATTCAACTGCTTAGACTACAGTATATTCCAAAATTAATCCATAGGTAATAGATTTTTCATCAGTCAATTCTTGTGGAATAGCAAAAGTATTGGGAGGGGAGGGTTGTTTGTTGAACCAGCCTGAGCCAAACCATCTAACCAGAAAATGAAGGAGGTGAAGAAAAAATGGAAGAAATACTGTGGTAAATTTTAGAGTCCAGCTTTACACCTCCAACTGTGAACCTGATAGTATCTAGATTTTAAAAAAAAATGGAATTCCAGTTTGTCTCTGAGAAAAGTCATATATTATTGCAGGTTGGATTTCTACATCATGCTAAGTCACAAAGTGCTTGATCATTCACAACTAGCCAGTTGTATTTTATATAATAAATCACTCTTGAACAAACAAACCATGGCTTAATATAATGAGCAAACCTATCTAGTTAGTAGCAGGGCTAAGTTCATCATAAGATGAAAGGTTGTAGATCTCAAATACCTTCTTCCACAACCTCAGTGGATGGTTGTAGAGTTGTGAAATCTAACAACTTGATGCAAGAAAGGGAACAATAAACCTTTCAAGATGGCATCACAGGGATGGGAAATCTATAAACTGAGAAGTGTAGATCTCTATAAGAAAATCTATTTGAAACCAGGATGACAATGCTTTGATTTATATACTTCATTTTTTTCCCCTCTTCAGGACAGGAGCTGTTGAAGTATGCTTTATTTCTTAGATATCCTACCACACATTATACAACATAAATTTAAGCAGTTCAAGCCCCAAGCCCATGAAATACAGGCATTTCTAAGTCCCAATAGAAGTAATATTTGAGCAAAAATATCCTCCCTAAATTTTCCACTGTATCTTAGTCAGCATTGCTTTAAAACAGGGCAATGTCTCAAGCTTTATCTGTAAAGATATATTTTAAGAGGGGAAAAATGCAGTTCCAATCAAACAATTTTCCTTTTCTTAACCAGACTAAGAACTGTAACTCTATAAAGTTTCTATTCAGGTATTGGAATGAATAGTGCAATACCTTAAATTGCCCAATACTGCAGTGTGATATCTCAGATATAAAGGGCCTTTGTATGAAAGGGGCAAAAAAGACTGGTGGTCATGAAGACACATAGATGAAAAAGAAAAACCTTCCACAAAATTGTTAAAGGATATCCAAAGCATCTTCAACAATAGCAAAAAAAGAATCTCAGCTCATGTTTTCATTATCCGACATTTACTTGTTTATTTGAGATAGTAAATCCCAATTTAGGGGTTTCAGGAAAAAAAGAGGGTAATTCTCATGTTTTTTTCTTCCTAAATTAATTGACAGATTATTAGATATCAGGGCTGTAATCTAGAATAAGTTAGAACCTGTATTTTTGAACTTCTTTCTTCAAAAGGAAGGTGTGGATTGAGAGAGAACCTGGATGTCATTTGAAATGGTATAGGATAGGAGCTTTCAAACTTGGTGACTTTAAGACTTGTGGATTTCAACTCCCAGCATTCCTCAGCCTGAATTCTGGGAATTGAAGTCCACAAGTCTTAAAGATGCCAAATTTAGAGACTCCTGGTGTAGGATAATGATCCTGCTCCGTGTTGTATGTAGTTTGGGAGACTCTTAGCTCCTCCCAATCAAAAAAAAAAAAGGAATCTTAGAACATTGCTGTTGTTCTTGGATCATACTCAAAAGAAGCAGCATGAAGAATTGACAAGGTAAAGAGTTTGGGAGGCAGAGGAAGAACTTAAAAGTCCCTTACCTAGCAATATCACAATGCAAGCAAGGATTGCTATTAAAGCTCCCGTGCTTAACCCAGCATTGAGGATGTAGGCTTCTGAGTTGCAGGAGATCATCACGCCATTCCCGTCACAACTGCAAACTCGAATAGGAAGTATGTTGGTGCTGCTTTGAGGAGGGTTCCCACCGTCGCTTATCACAATAGGCAGCTCATAGGAATCTTGCCCTTGTCGTCTGAAGCTTGTGCGTTTTGCATAAACGCTTGCAGAGTTATCTGTTTTAAATAGGAGAGTAGCATCATTTGCCTTTCAGTATTGAAGACTTTCCCCCCCAAAAATGGAATTCCCTGCCTTCGTACACTTACTCAACTCCTGAACACCAATATTCAGATCACCCAGAAGTACAAGCTCTATGTTTATTTACATTGTGGGTCCATTTGTGGTTGTTAAGTCAAGAACTACCCATAAAGCAAGGGTTCTCTGTCCTATGTGAATTCCTTCTTTCAGCCTGCAGTGATCGGAATTCCATGAAAGACAAAATTCTATGTTTTGCAAACCCAACTCTTATTCTGCTCATGTATCCCTCTTTACACATGTTCAGCATGTTTTATTCAGATTACACAAACATACAATGGAAAGTCCATTTTATATCAGCCAAAAAAAAGAAAAGAAAAGAAAACAAAAGGCCAGTATTTCACAAGATTAGCACATTGTAATCTCTTGATATTTGAAAACCCTGAACTCAGATAAGAGATGACTATTAAGTGAGATTTCAGGCTGTTAAAAATGAAGGTGGTCTGAAGAAGCTTTCTTCATGGTCATTGCAAAATTTCTGGCCAATTTCAGGTGTGTGTGTGTGTGTGTGTGTGTGTGTGTGTTCAGTAGTGTCCCTTTACAGCAGGGCCTCCAAAGTTGGCAACTAAGACTTGTGGACTTCAACTCCCTCAGCCAGACAAAGTTGCCAAGTTCTACATAGAACATAGGTCTGCTTCGCTCTTGATCAACTTTTCAAAGTTCTTGGAGACTGGGTTATTCTGGAGGTAATTTGGAACATAAGAGCTCTTTGTGTGCTTTATAGTTTTTAGTTTTCTTTTTGTTGCTGCTTATTATTACTGGGTTTCTATTGAATTTGGAAGCCTGAAGTCTATTAAATTATAGCAAGATTTTTTTTCAAAGAATCAGTTCAGTCAGTTCATCTAATATGATGTCAAGCTCAGGATGTTATTTTATTTCATTTGCTTTGTTTATTCAGTTGGATATATTCAGATAGTGGCTGTATTTTAGAAGCAGGCTAGCATGGAAGTTGCAACAAGGGGGAAAAAATCTGTAAGATAGTTTTAATAGACCACTTCCATACTATGGCCAAGAAAACACCATCGGTAGGGCCATATTTGTGCCAAAAGTGAAGCTTACTTCAAATATGGCTTCACTTTATGAGAAGTAGTAGAAAATGATAAAGGCTTATATGCTCAATGGAACTAAAAACCTAGACAAATTTAGTTGCCAACATTTTCTTCCGCTATATTTCCTGGGTATTGTTTTTGGCAAATATTTTGCTGTTTAAGCACATGAAAAAAAATGGCAGATATTCAGACATAATGTCACCAGGCAGACCTCCAAAAATGCCAGGCCAAAAACTAAATTTAGCTCAGTGCAGAAATGTCTAACGCTATCATTCCCTATGACTTTACTTACTGTTTTAAAATTGGGTGAGCAAGCCAAACCCTACTGTATATTTTTCTATCCCGGGTCTGCGATTGTAATTAGATGTGATAATTTTACAGTACCAGGCTAGTATTAAATATGCTCATATTCTCTGTCTGAAAGGGTTCTGCTAAGACTGTATGTCTATTTGTGTGCGTTAAACTGGCCACTTTAGGAGCAAGCTGTCGTTAAAGTAACACAAGGCTATAATCCTACATACATTTATCTGGAAGTCCCATGGAGCTGGGTAAGAGCTACTTCTGGGTAAATATAATTGACACTGTGTGGTCTGTCTTGCAAAGTATTTTAAGCTCTTAAAGCACAGGAGGGACTAATCACTACCTGATCCAGCTGAAACTTTGTACCAATGGAGTTTCCTGGATCTAAAGTAGCTACCTTACACAACAAGAGATTTTCATACAGCAAGCAGGTAACTCTGAGAACCAAATTCCCCTGAGGAACAATCTGCAAAAGGACACTGGAAAGTGACTGGCTAGCATCAAACATTGGATATACACATGTCATGTCATTGTCACCGCATTCCTACTCTAAACTTCAGATGATACCTTATCTTTCTCTTCCAGGCAGCAGGCAGGAAAGGGATATAGATAGGAACGGGTCACTCATGGAGGGTTTTTGCATTCAGACCAAGGACTATGGGCAGTTCAATTAAGGAGCCTAGGTAATACTGTGATGAAACTGTAGCATCTGCTGACCTTACTGAGATGATTTGCCTCCTGCAGGTCTAGCTGTCTGCAGAATAAAAACCACCACATGTAGTTACGTATGCACTGGCTTCTATGTCAACTAGGTTTCTGCATTATGAAAGAATCGACTTACGCAGAATAGAATAGAGAATAACAAGAGTTGGAAGGGACTGTGCAGATCTTCTACAGATCTTCGAGTACTCTGCTAAAGCAGGAGAACCTGTTATCATTCTGGAGAAGCACTCTGATATTCTGCTCAAGCAAGAGACCATATATCATAAAATCCTGGATAGATATTCTTCAGCGTCATCCCCCTCCCCCGCCTTACTTTAGGGTAAAAAATCCTGAATGTCCTAAAAGGAGCATGGAGAATATCCCAAGAGAAATGTTTGCATTATAGTAGCATGAGATCTCTCTTTAGATGGAAGCCATGTATAACTGTTAGCACACATAGTGTTTTTTTGGTAAATAAAACTGGAAACCTGATGTATGATTGGAAGTGACAGCTATTCCAGTATTAGCTAAAGACTGAAAATGCCTGATGCATAATCAGCTTGTTATCGGAACCACTGAACTATCAGGTCAGGAAAAATCATGTTTGCAGAAACTTCTGCATAGCATCTTTTTATAGAACACTTGGTGGAGGTTTGTATCTTCTCTTTTTCCTCCTGTCATTACATTGGATATGTCCATGCCCAGATTGATAAGGAAAGATGCTGAGCTATTCAACAAAAGAAAGCTTGAATATATTGTTTCGCTGTATTTATCTCTACTGATAGAGTGGAACCTTGGTACTCATCGTTAATTAGTGCTAGGAGGTGTGATGCATATTAAAAACGATGAGTATCAAATGAATTTTTTCCCATAACTTATAATGAGTCACAAGTCAACAACCAAAAATTCTAGCTTGTGCGTTGAGTACCAAACAAACGCTGAGTACTGGGACATTTTCACCTCAAAATGAATTGAGTACCAAATTAGATGAGTTTCAAAGGAGTTGAGGTTCTACTGTACTTGAGGGGTTTTATTCTGCTTTTTAGTTCTTCTATTGTTATTTTCAAAAACAAGAAATGCATTATTTTAACAGGATAAGATGAGCAACAATGCCAAGACACATGTTCAGATTTTTTTTTCTCTCCTCTCTCTCTCTGCTTAACTTCATGCTTTCTGATATCAAATATTGAATTCTAATGTATATTTCCAAATTCAATCAACAATTTACAACTGTTTTATAATACTAGAAACCCTCAAAATTCTGTAGCAATATGATTGATTTGACTCAGATTGTGTTGATGCCAAAGGGAGAAAACAAAGAAAATATTCATTTCATATAGCTGAACGTTCAAAAAAAGATTCAAGATTTCTTTGTATATTGGTCGCTATTACTTCTATTTATTACTATTTATTTAGACCTGCAAGCCTTTATTTCCTTACCTTTAGTTTCCTCAGAACAATCTGGAAAACTACTTTTAGTTGTTTTATTGTCACTGAAATATTCATGTGTGTGTGTGCGTGCATGTGTGTGTGTTGGATGGAAGAAGACAGAGTGAACCAAGGAAAGGCCATCGTAAATAGTCATATTTACTAGGTGCTAAACTAGAGGAGAAATGCAATTCTTCAGACCAGATCTAATATTGATGGTAGTCATGCAGAAAGCAGAAAAGTAGCAAAGAATTTGAAGGTCAGTAAAACAAGTGTTTCAATAGCCTAGAACATATACCTCATTTTTTTTTAAAGTTCACAAAAGAAGATGGCTTGATTAAATTTAAGGTCTGATTCACACACTGATTTAGTCCTGTTAAAGAGTGGTCATTACTGATTTCTTCTGAGGATTAACAGTTCTACTTGAATGGGTAGGCAGCAGTGTTGATAAAAGAGAATTTAGAAATGTCTTTCAAAGAAGAACATTTCAGAAGATTTTATGGGAGTAGCATTTTGGTGATCATTTAACTGATGGTCAAGAAATGTGAGGGAATGTCAGATGTATCACTATAATAATAATCTCTACTCTTCCTGATTTCCACACTTGGCATAACTCCCTGGAATTTTTCAGTAGTGGTAATGAGGAATCTAACCACTGAGAAATTGTTGGAAATCTTCCCCTTCCCTTGGACAAATTTTGAAAGAGTGTTCTTTCATTATTATTATTTTTGTCCAGAAATGTGGTAGAGAATTTTCAAAGACTATTTAAACTCACCTCTATTTGTATGTGATTTTCTATCACCAATTCTTAGATATAACCTACAGATAGAATACATAAGTTCTAGATTCACAATAGTCAAGGTGTTGTGTTGATCTTTGCTCCCATCAATTAAAAATAAACCGGGCAGCTAGATGGTACAATGCATCTATCGTTAATTATCTTCCATTTATTTTATTTGATTTATTTGATTTGTATCCCGCCTCTCTTCACCCATCAGGGGAACTCGAGGCTCCATTGATTGGAATTATCTTTTTATCAATGAAAAAGTAAAAATGTTTAATGGTTTGTTACAGAAATGATAGATACCATTGGACTAACAGGGTGAGTAAGCAGTGAAACAAATTAGAAAGACGTTAGGGTTTCCTTTAGTGAAAATCTTCAAGCATCTCTAGCACTTCTAGTAATATTGGAAAATTATGATTTTAAGCTGTTTGCAAATCCCATGTTTGCACATTTAATTTCATTCCTTTTTGTCTTTAGTCATATCTACAGTATATCTATATCTATATACTTATCTGTGCCCAAAATGTTCAATTAAAAATATATATAATAAAAACAAACAAACTGCCCTAATTTAGGTAAATACCTTTAGAGATACTTTAGCTCTGGAATTGTGAGGCAAAACATTGGAACAGATAGCTTAAAAAAGTTTTCTACCTTAAAAAGCCCTCCAGCTCTGTGGTTTCTATGAATTGTGCTACTAAATAATTTAGGTTGCATGGCAGCAGATCAACATAAGGAGCTGACCTACTTTTTTTCCCTATGAATTCCTGGAACTTTTTTTCCCCCCCAAAAAAATCTAGTTTGCAAGCTACTCATGTTTTCATTGTATGAGGAGAACTTGGTCTTTGGTAGCACAAAATCAGAAGGCATCTGGGAGAATTTGCAGCTCATGAAAACATAAACTTTCAAGACTGCAGGTCACTTCATCACATGTTTTCGATGAGTTTTGGAGACCAAATTAGCAACGTTTTGAATATTTTTATGACATTTCCAATAAGCACTCAATCAGAAACTAAATTCTCAGTTATCCAGGTCATGGTTGCTTCAAAGCTGCTTTTTTCAAAAGGCAATTGGAGTTTTTTTCCCCCCTTGAGGAAGAAGTTGTTTCACTTCTCATTCAGGAAACTTCATCAGTTCTGGCTGGAAGTGGGGAGAAAGGAAGAAATAGTTGACTAATTAACTAATATCTAGTCAGAATTGATGAAGCTGCTTGAATGAGAAGTGAAATGTGTTCTTCCTCAAGGAAAAATATCTATTTACCTACCTACCTACAGTACCTACTATCTATCTATCTATCTATCTATCTATCTATCTATCTATCTATCTATCTATCTATCTATCTATCTATCTA
>JANHGC010010471.1:47917-58133 GCA_027560395.1 Boaedon fuliginosus | reverse complement strand
CTATCTATCTATCTATCTATCTATCTATCTATCTATCTATCTATCTATCTATCTATCTATCTATCTATCGATCTATCGATCTATCGATCTATCGATCTATCGATCTATCGATCTATCCACCCACCCACCCATCCATCCATCCATCCATCCAGTCTATCTATCATATGACTGTCTGTGTCTGTCTATCTATCTATCATCTGCCTTTGGGGGGGAAAGCACCTTTGATACAATCAGAAGCTAAGCTTTATGGAAGTTACCCCTCTACTATATGTACCATTTGCAGTTTCTTAACTGGGTATTGGCTGTAGAATCTGAAGCTATTGCTAGCTGAAGGTGAAATGCTTTAAATTCAAACATTCAATCTCTGAAAATTTCAGGAAACCCATGGAAGGTTGGCTGGTTTATTTATCGGATTCGGTGTAAAACATCCTCCCATAACACTCACCAGAAAGAATGTTCAGATTGCTTCCGACAAATTAGGGACCTCTATTTGATTCAGTTGGTTAATACACTGATTTGAATCAATTTGGAAATGCTAACCAATAGAAGCTTTGATCCAAAGTATTGAATAAGGTATATTAGATTGCTTATATACTTTTTTTTATTCCGATACAATTCAGGGATTCTGTCTTAATTGTGCATCTAATTAGGAAATTCCCTTTGGTTTGAAGAGTTTATTGAACTGACTATGAACCTCATCTTTGAATGGGACTTTAGCGTAACCTTACTGATTGTTACACAGCAATTGAGAGTTGCACAATCCATTCGTTGAAATTCTAGTAAATGCCTGGAGCCAAATTTGTGCTAGAAGGAGGCTAAATGGAAACGAAGAGGTGCATTGATTAGCTAGATCTCTGATATCCTACTAATACTAGAATTTTTCACAGTAGACAAATAATAATTTTACATTAAAATTCTCCTTGTCTTACACAAGCTTGGTTTCTCAGGTAGGGGTTGTGCTAGATTTAGATTGCTGTCCTTGCCTAATAGATGCCTGATTTGAAAGATGGCCTCTCTTAACACTTTCCAACAATATCTGAAGTGAAAGGAAAGTTTACTACAAAGAATTTTTGCAAACATTAAATCAAGTAAAAAGACTGAGGTTTCATGTTTAATGTGGGATGAACATGTTGAAAGGCTTTTTTAAAAAAACTTATTTTGAGCCAAATGGAAACATAAAATATAATTCACCATGTGTTTCTAGTTTTTGCCTTCAGACCGCAAACTCTTCTAAAGTTGCAGAAGAAATACTGCTGGATCAATGTAGCAATTGTTCACTGCCATACTTCCAGACTAAGTGCCTATCTTGCATCTAGTGTCAACAGGGTGTATGTGCTATCAATCAAATATGAACAAGAAAGAGAATCAAGAACATACCTGACATCCCCTAATGGTGGCCAGTAATAACTTTAAATTAGAATGATTTTGGCTCAAATAGAACCATTGTTTCTGTAATGGATTGCGGAGGCTCTGGAATACATTTTATAATCCACAGGGCCTCTAGGAATGCTGTGGGCTTGTGGGTGAGGTCTATCGCTATCCATGATCTGTAGGGGAGCAGGGTGCTTTAAAAAAAAAGTATTTGGAAACTAGCTGGTTCAAAATGCATTTGAAAACATCCAAGTAGTGTGACATTGAGCTCTGGCTTAATTAAAAAAAAATAGCCCTTACAGTTTTGGGGACCAACAGTTCCTCAATTGCAAGGCTATGACTACAAATTTGGGAGAAAGCCACGCTGAATCAAATGGAACTTATTTTGACTTGGCATGCAGAGGGTTGTACAAATTTTAGAGTACTGTGATGAAATATTCCTCCGTTTCAAATGAGTTTCCATTTATGAAGGAGAACAGTGATTTAAGATGAATTGACAAAGGGGGAAGAGGTCTATTGCTAGTTTGTGATGGATTATTTTACCATCCTAGGAAGACTCTAGCCAATAGTTCTTCTTTTTCTTTTTCTTTTATAAAACTCCTAAAGTGCATTTGCAGTGAAGTGAGTCAGTCAGTCTGTCAGTCTCTTTATCTGTCTGTCTATCCCATCCTCCATCCATTCATCCACCCACCCATCCATCCATCCATCCATCCATCCATCCATCCATCCATCCACCCATCCACCCATCTACATGTCTATAACCTTTCCTACAATCATTTCATTTATTTAAGCCTGGGCAACAGTTAGACTGTGCAAAACAGTTTGGAGAGCTTTGAAAAAAATGCATAAAATGACACTAAAGATCACAATAATTGCTCTGGTGTTTTGTCAGTATCAATCTTCTTGGTAACTGCATGAAATCGGGAATAGATTTGCAAAGCTTAGCGAGAACATTTTAACACGCACCATTCTGCTTTTTTTTTTTTTTTTTTAAAATACTCTTACCATTTGAAACATCCAACAACTTGCCATCTCCCTCAGCTATAAAATTCAGAGAGCAGAATCTTTTGCTTTGTTGGTCTCTTTCATATTGGATTATGAATAAGGGAAAGGGAAAACAGGTGTGATAAAAAAAATTTGTCATTTGAGGAATTGCATATTCTACATATATTGTAGGAGATATAGTAAGATAATTCTGAAAGCCTGTCTGAGTTTTGCCCTCTCATTTAGAGCAGTGTTTCTCAACAAGGGGTCCTTGGTGCTCTCTGGGCTCAATTGTTTTCTTGCAGATGTTTCCTTACCCAAACTAGGTAACATCATCAGTGATAGATAACATCACTAGCACCAAGGACCCCTCATTTTGACCCTGAGCTACAAATATTCTCCTTTATTAGTGTTCTCAATCTTGGCAAGCTCAAGATACTGTAGGTGGTCTTCAACTCCCAGCTGAAATTATCAAGAAGAATCCTGCTAGTGAAAGAAACACCAGAGCAATAGTTAATGGTTTTTTTAGTTGCATTTTACATCTTCTCTGCATTTTTGTGAAGCTCTCTCTCTCCACCATTGTGAAGCTCTCTTCCCCAGTCATTGCCGCAGAAAATCAGTCATGGCTAATGAGAAAAAAAAAAAAAAACCTACTGCGTGGATAATTAGTTTCCTCCCCTCCTATATAATGAATATAAGTACAAACCTCGGTTATCTCTGAGAGTAAAATTGGGCTTCTGCATCATTTCAGGTGGCAAATGGAAGATAAATCTTGGGCCGTTGGCTGTATCATCTTTGTCCTCTGCGAAAATTGTAATTAGTGGCTGGAAAGAAAGGCACTTATCAGTATGCAGTGCATTTGAAATCTCCCTCCCTCCCTGCCTCAATTGTTAGATTTTCCATGTTGGGATCTGCTTTGTAGAATAAACTTTCAGGCAAAGTACCTTCTGAATCGTGCTTTAGGATAAGAAGGCCAGCAACAAGAGTGTTTAAGGGAAGTTCAATTCAAGTAGTCCTCAACTTACAGCCATAACTGAGCCTAAGTTTTATTTTGCTAAGTGACACATTTGTTAAGTGAGTTTTGCACAGCTCTTAAGTAAATATGGCTTCCCTTTGACGTGTCAAAAGCTTGCAAAAGGTGATCCCATGAGCCCAGGACATTCCAACCGTCATAAATGTGAGTCAGTTGCCAAGCATCTGAATTCTGATCAGGTGACCATGGGGATGCTGCAATGGTTGGAAAACAGCTGGTTACTTTTTTCAGTGCCACTGTAGCTTCCAATGGTCACTAAATAAACTGTTGTAAGTGGAGGACTACCTGTAGTAACAATAGGCTTCCCACTTCCACCACCAAACAGTCAGACAGATTTAGCAGAGATGCTCATCGTTACATTTATTTCTTTAAACCCAGCAGAAATCCTGGCCTGCTTTTCCTGCTTCTCCTTTTTGGTAGGGGCTGCCCAGAGAAACCAAAATGGTCAGTCTTGAAGAAGAACCGATAAAGCGAGCATGCTTACCTTATTTGTCTGGGGTTTTTCACACAGCAAAGCTTCATAGGGCTCTTTAAACTTGGGGACATTATCGTTTAGGTCAAGAACTTTAATTGCTACCGGAACTTTGGCTTCCTGATGCCGGTTATCTGCAATAGTTATGGAGAAGGAAAACATAATAGCACAAGCACAAAGTTGTTTTGACTGTTCTTGGTTTATTTTCCTAGCTTGAATGTCTCACATATGGACCTTCTCAGTCTTTGACCTTCTCAACGTTCTTCTGTAGTCCTCAGGAGAGGACTATAACTGGGATACACAGATTGTCAATGACTTTGTTCACGTGACACCCTTAACTGACTGTGTGGGTTAGTATGGCATACACAAACTGAAATATCTCTGCTAGTTAGCCATATTGTCCGAATGATTTGAGCTGATAGTAAATGATTAGACTTAGAGGCAGAGGGAAAACTCGCAGAAAGGCTCCCTAGAAAGTAGGCACCCCTGCAATCTTTGTGGATGTTTGGGGTGTTGCCCCCATGGCTGTTTAGGAAAAGAACAGAATGAATGCCTCTCTTTTTGCCAAAATCAAAACAACAAATGGGAATGGAGGGAGAGAGGAAAGGGGAGGGAAGGGGAGGAGAGGAGAGGAAAGTTGAGTTCATGCATTATCAGGGTCAACTGCCCAACGATGGAATATTTGTACATCTATATAATATAAACACAATCAGAAACTTTCTCAGTATTAGTAGAAGATTAGTAAAATGCTATCAGAATTAATGAGTTCTCATCATCAGACCCTGTCATTAATAAACCATGTAAGTTGGATAATTTTTTAAATCTCTGCTCATTAATATTTTAAGATTGGCATGATTCCTAGTTTGGCAAGGTCAGAAACAAGCAGCATGAAATCAGTCCAGTCCATTACCATAACAAGGGACGGGTAGCAGCCCTTTCTCCCACTCAAAAATAGGAACCCTCAATCCCATAGTAATTTGTGGTCAGAAGCAAAAGGCACAAAGATTAAAGCACGGACTTCAGCTATGAATCAAATGTCTTTTTTACATTGGAAAATTGCCGGGGTTCTTTCTTAATGCCTTACACACAGTAGTTCTTACAATAAACTCATGCATCAGATACCTACATCCCGGATCTCTGGTTACACAACTTCCAGTTCCCGAGAAAGCCTAAAACTGTGCAGTTGAAACTGAACACTAACAATGTGGTTAACTTGATGTGCATTTTGGCTAACTGGAGACTGCCTGCTCATGCAGATAGAATGATGAGTACCATACTATTATTTTCCCTGCCCCACCAAAAACTAGAAATTGATCCGGCCACAAGATAAAGAGATTAAATGACAGCTCTAGCATGCAGTCAACAATATGTGCTGAGCTTGCTTCATACAAAAATTACCTCTTTGTCCCTCTTGGGTCTGTGGAAATCCAGTTGACTTTGTGGCAATGAGTTATTGAGCAATATATTGATCAAGCTTGGGCTTGATAGAAAATAAGGGATGAACTTCTTTTAAATTGCTTCAGTTTTTGAAATACTTGATTGCCACATCTAAGATTGGTTTGACTAGCCATGATGTCTGCCTGCCTGGCTGCTTGCCTGCCTGTATATATTTTCATGAAGTTAATAATTATAAGAATCGAATCATGTCTAATTTCACTTCACATAGCATCCATGGTCATGTAGTCAGGTGACAACTACTTGACATAATCCACTGGTGATATTTGTCTATCTTCTCTTTCTTCCTTTGTTCATTCAAGCCAAATGAACTTGATTTTCTGATAAATGACACGGAGTAATGTTACAAAACTATTATTCTGCGAAACCTTTTTTTTAAGAAGTTCTATTCAGTAGGGTGGAAACATATGGGGTGGGCACATTTTTGTGATAAGGAGCGCCCAATCAGAAATTGGGGAGTATAGTGCATACTAGAATATGTCAACAGGTTTTTTTTTAATACTTACGAACTTCTGATGCTAAAATGGAAATATTGTGCCAGGCTATTTCTTCCCGATCCAGATTTTTTGTGGTTGTAATTGAGCCATCTTCTGGACTGATGCTGAAGTATCTGTCGAGGTCAGTGTGACGATCAATTGAATATCTAAAAAGGGGATTCAAATGAAGTCATTAGAAGAGAATTGTTCATTGTCCTCAGTTCATTTCATGTCTCCCAAACAGTGTAGCACAGATTAGCTTGGTGGGAATATGCTTAGCAAGATGAAAATATTAATTAGAATGACTAGATCACTTCTAAATGGAAACAGGTTGCAATTTCTTAGTAGCATGGAGTAACAACCCATGAGTAAAGTGCAATAGGTACCTTGTTTTTATTTGGTTTTGGTAGTAGGAACTATTTATTAAGGTAAGGCTATTCAACTATTCAGTGGGCATAGAGATTTTATTTGGATCGCAGATGGGCCAAGATCTTTATACAAAATAAATATGTGACTCCCTTCTGTTCATGTTAAAACTCTCCATGATGCCAAGTTGTAAGTCACAGCAGGAAAGCAGGAATAAGTACCATTCTTCAGCAGCTGTTGTAATATGTGGTCATAGAATGGCAAAGCCACAATGTTGGTCTCTCAACTATGTAGGGCTCCATTTGCCAATAAAAGTTGTCTTCTATGTAGTGTTCTCTCTACACACCTTACACATTGGTGTCACTAGGTTGTGTGTTGTCATGTCATATATTCTACAATTGTTTGACCCAAATGGAAGCAAGAGAATCCATGATATGATAATGTCCCTGAAAGGTATAATTCACATTGTAGTGTTTGGGAAAGAACCTGATGCAAAGGTCTTATTTTCATCAGTTATTCTGTTCATTCATGACGTGCTTCTTCGGATATTTTTGAACTGCATTTCTAGCATTGTTCACACTGCAGTTCTAGCATTGTTCACTCTGACTATGCTGGAGCTGCTGAGAGTTATAATTCAATGTCACAATTTCCCTACCCTTCTGTGTGACTTAATTGTCAGCTACCTTATTATATCTCTTTCAAAAGCTCTTATTCAGAATCTATTTTAATATTTTTCAAATGTCATTTTAAAATAGTTGGTATCACTTTAACATTGCTAATAATAAAGCGTATTTAATAATTATATATTTCTAAAAAACAGACCAGTTTATTGCAATGGTAATAGGTCATTGGCTGCAAATGCACCGTCCTCCTATTATGGAGTTAGAGGGGCGCGATGCCTCAGTGATTAAAGACACTGAGTTTGTCAATTGGAAAGCTGGTAGCCTGGGTTCAAGACCTGAGTGCCACACGACAGGGTGAGCTCCCATTCCTAGCCCCAGCTCCTGCCTATTTTGCAGTTCGAAAGCATGCAAATGTGAGTTGATTAATAGGTGTCACTTTAGCGGGAAGTTATTATTAATATTCTGTGTCCCTTTGGCATTTATTGGCCCCATGACCACAGAAAACGTCTTCGGACAACATTGGCTCCCTCAGCTAAGAAACAGAGATGAGCACCAGGCCCTATGACATGACTGTAAGGGAAATCTTTACCTTTTAATTAGGAGTTAACTGCTTGCATTCCAACCGTGAAATTCTAGTTGCTACAAAGAGCAGTGTATGCTGCGTTCACATGGCTTCCTAGATCAGCTTATTAATAATGCCTGGCTGAATGATGGTGGATCATGTATCTTACACAATCTGAGGTCCAGATGTCGATTCCTTCCTTTCCAGCTACTTGGATCATTTTAGCGGTGGTGGAATGTAGTCGGCTGGATTCCAAGGAATGAGACAATGGAAACCAGATAGGATGTGTGAGGGAAAGAGGTTGAAGACAGCCATTCCCTAATAATACATTGTATATTGTAGATGCAGATAGTAGAGTGTTTATTCTGTCAAGATTGCTGTCAGGCCCAAAGCTAAAAATGACATTTGGGGATTCTTCCAAGCTGAGGTCTTCATTGTCTCTACACCAACTGTTAGAGAAGGTCTGTCTTCTATCTTCATCCGCTTTCTCTCATACAAACTATCTAAACCCAGTTTCTCTTATTCCTCTGGAATATATTCCCCTTTCTCCTGGGAATCCAGCCCACTATATTCCATCACAGTATCAGATACAAGAGGCTTTAGAAGTGGAGAAGTGGACATTTTTATTCATGTATTTATTTATTAATTATACTTTTATGATGCCCAACTCCCCAAGGACTCTTACAGGCGGCTTACAACAGAGATAGCAATAGCACTGAGAAGTTATACACTGCTTATGAGAGCTTTACAACAATCCCCAAGCAGTTACAGAGTCAGCCCATTGCCCCAAACAATCTGGGTCCTCATTCTACCGAAGGATGGAAGGCTGAGTCAGTCTTGAACCTGGTGAGATTCGATCTGACAACCTGCTGAACAAGTCAGCAGACATAGGCTGCAGGACTGCATTTAACCCCTGCGCCACCGAGTTATGTTATGCACCTGAGATCTTAGATTGATATGTATCTTGAAAAATGCGTATTTTGAGATGGTTGCATCTGCAATGCTTCTGAACACTATTTGATTGATACACTAGGACTAAGATATTTAATTTCATGATTGTGTATGCAAATAACAAATAATTATTTTTTAAAAAATGTATATATATATCCCCACATATGTGAGTTCATGCATACCACATCCACTGTTATTTCTATGTATCTATACAACATCTGTGCAGGATCATCATTTTTTCTTCTAAAGTTTCATACCGCTAACTATGCCTGGAAATTAACTCTGCCTGGTAACTAAAGAGGAAAAAGTAGAATTGCTTCTCCCTACAGTATGCCCAGATTATTATTACATTGCAAGTGATTAAGTAATTATTATTGACAGGGATTTGCAGCATTTTCTATTTTAAGCCATTGCTGCCTGTTACAAGCATACCTGATAGGGCTGTTCTTAGCATCAGGGTCTTTGGCGTGTACCCGTCCAACTGGAGCACCCGGCCCTGCGTTCTCTTCCACTTCGAGGATGTAAATTGGTGCTAAAAACATGGGGGGCTCATCAGCATCCTCAACACTAATCTTCACGGTCACGGTATCCTTGAATGGTCCATTGCTGATGAATTTGGGGTCAATGTATATGTTGGCTGCCTCTACCTTCAAGCTGTAGGTTCTTTTGGTTTCATAGTCAACTTGCTGGGGTTAAGAAGAAAAGGAGGAAACACAAGGGGATCATTCCAAGCAAGAAAAAGATAAACCTCCTTAGAGTTCACTTCCATTCTTACTGGTTTCATGAATCTATCCATGAAGGGTTTTTTTGTCAGCATTATATAGATAACTTGCCATTGGCTTTCTCTCAGGATAATTTTTGATTTCCCAGTTTGGTCTCCACCCTGAGGTTCCCCAATAATCTCTCACAAAGTACTAAGCAGAACCAGTCCTGCATAGTTCCCAGCCTGGATAAAGTTCGCCAGATGTTGCCAGAGGCTGAAAACATGTC
Organism: Boaedon fuliginosus; assembly: GCA_027560395.1. NCBI lineage: Eukaryota > Metazoa > Chordata > Lepidosauria > Squamata > Lamprophiidae > Boaedon > Boaedon fuliginosus. Next base: position 48,850 of record JANHGC010010471.1, on the reverse strand, counting down.
CATTTCACTTTTGTACCTACCTCCCATGCTCCCACCTAATTCCTATATCCCTATATTTATTTAAGATATTGTTTTAAAATATGAAATCATTTTAGATGCTTTGAGAATATAATATCTTCCCTACTTTTGCCTTTTGGCACGAGAATGAGAAATAAATTGAGGATGATCTTTGTCTGAGGTAATATGGTAGGTCAGATCGCAACACTCTTAGAATCAGGCATATTTATGGGTAAACTGGAACTGAAATTATCCCTTCGCTGACAGTATTCAAAAATGTATAACTGAATAAAATGAACTTAAGAGACATCTGACATGACCATTTCTGCATCTCCAAGAGCCAACCTGAAACCTTAAAAATAAATAAAGTCTTAAGATTATAGGTAAAAATCTGTATGAACACTACTGTTAACTAAACCATGGTAACGTTTCCTAATTTTGGGTATTATTCAAGGCACAAGTACCATGAGGGGAGTTATAATCTGGATGCCCATGTTTAATAATGCCTGGACTAAAGGCTCCCAAGTGCTCGAGCTATTACTGATAGTATTGCTCTTATAGCAAAACAGGGAGCTCTATTCTATAACGGTTTGTAAATTCTGATATCTAGTTGTTCCTGTCTGGGTTCAATTCTAATTAAAATATACTTCTAGGTATAAAATTAATAAGCCGCTTCGAGTTCCCCTTGACCGGGGAAGAGAGGCAGGGTATAAATCTAAATAAATAAATAAATAAAATTGAATATTTCACATCTCGCTTTTCCATGCATACATATACGTAAGTATCTAACATGCACAATTATTGTGAATTATTCTGACCTGCCCAAATCTAAATAGATTTGATAGCATATACATTTAATAATGACAAAGCACCCAACCACCTAAATACATCTTGAGAATTATGGATGAACGCATGCTAGCAACAAAATGGAAAGCT
>JANHGC010010471.1:21243-34716 GCA_027560395.1 Boaedon fuliginosus | reverse complement strand
AATAAGTTCAAATTCTATGACGTGGGCATATTTAAAAAAAAATGATGCCCATCTCAGAAATATACTTCCCAAATAAATATATTAGAAGGTAAAATATAGATTTTGGGGAAGTTATTATTAAATACTTCTTAGTCAACATTGAAAATGTTAGTGAACTGTTATAATGAAGAGGTAAAATAAATTATTTTTTTTTAGAGTAAACATTTATTGGAGAGTAATGGACAAATTTTAGATGCTGCCTTTTATTTGTCTTATATAGTGAATCTCTAGAGATATAAAAAGTGGATATAACTAGAAAATAGTTTCATGTAATCTAGAAAGTATCTGTATGGGTCCAAAGTATATTGTGGAGGTGGATTTAAAATTCATTTAGATTTTTGTTTTAAATAAACATGAAAGGGAAAGCTGATTATTATTTTGTAAGATTATTATTTCATAAGGAGGCACAGAATATCTTAAGAAAGATTTTCTATTTAACAGATTTTTTGATTAAGTGTACATTAAAAAAAAAAGATAGATTTCCCATTATGAAGCTACAACAAAGGGAACCACCCATTGATTTCAACTAATCTCTCATTTCATAGCTACTTAATGCCTATTGTGATAGTTTAATGAGTGGTATTAAAGCAATTAATGCATGAAATGAAATCAGAATCCTGCCACTTAAATTTCCACAACAGAAGAGGCATTCAGCACCATTGACAGTATGTAAGATTAAGGCCATCTTTACTTTCCTACACTTCATCCTATTTAAAGTTTGAAGAATGCTCAGCTGGTTTGATTTATCACACCATGTCAGACTATTTTAGTAGACGTTCCAATGTTCTCTAGAAAAAGGGATTTTAGATCATTCAAATATGAGTTGTCCTACTACTTGATAGCATAACAACAGTGGGGCTCATGCAAATAATGAATATGTCAGAGATTTAAACATATATTATAGCAGGTGTCATCAAGAATTCATACCTAATTTAGCAGCTCTAAATTCCCAAGCTGTGGAGCTGGGAAATACACACACACACACATATCATTAACATTGATATTTTTGAAGCATCACAAACACTGGTACATCATCTGCCCAAATGTATTGTTTGGGTTTCTTTTGCAATTTGTCATTCTAGCATCAATGTTATATCCAGGAACTTGAATGTATGCTTTGATTGGAAAAATGTATCCCAAAATTCAGAGGAGTGTAAAAATTGAAGAATAATTACATTTTGAAAGGCCTAATCTTTAAGAGTACAGTCCAAATTTGAGGGATTTGAAAAGGTATTTTGGATTCCATACAAACATCATTATTAAATTCAATAATATTAGCTTGGGGATTAGTTAAAATCGTATTAGAATCATCTTTCATAATGAAAATGAGTTTTGAAATACATTATCTGATCTTACATCTGGTGATTGCCCTATATATTAAATTTGCCCCTGCTCTCCTTCATTTAAATGTATAAGCTATTTTAGAATGCAGAGCATAAAAGCATCATATAATCAGAGACAAAAAGAGCAATACAGACCATAAAATAAGGCAACAAAGCTCAGAAGCTTCATATTCATTTCAACTTAGAATGTAGTACAAAAAGTTTTGATAGTACAATGAATGCCTTGCATGGAGAAGAGTTTGCTTGAGCTTATGACATCTCCATTAAAGAAAGGACAAGGAAAAGACAAGAAGGAAGAGAAAATATGGTATATCTAGGGAAATAATCAGTATGGCCATGCAATCAAACCACGTATGAGTCCATTGACTAAATTCCTTAGACAACTAAAACTTTAAACAAACCGAACAAGCTAAATGCTAATGGAACACATTTTAAATGTATCTGCATGATCCACATCTCTGTCTAAGAATTTCATTTCCTCCTTTCCTGCAAACAAACAAACAAACCTCTGGGAAAGCATAAATGAATCTCTATTTCATATGGCCAGTTATAGCTTTTCATCTGGGTGTTGTACCATCATTCTAACCATCTTACAGAGCGAACTATTAACCTTAAATACCAAAGGTTTGGATTGTTGCTTGGCTGGATTTGCGGCTAAATGAATCAGTTCTAATCTCAGTTGGATAGGAGAAGTCTTATCAAATGAAGACAAATACTGTATATGTGTCCCAGCGTAATGCTGCAGGATCCAATCTGGGTCAGTCCCTGGAAGCAGAGGTTTTGTCTTCCAAGTTTTTAGACTCATGCTGGAGCCCATCTTCAGGGAACTTCTCACTAGCTAGAGAGAAGATGGCCTCCAGCACAAGTCTGAAAGCTCCAAAGAGAAAACCTTCATCCTGGTAACCGACCCAGATTGGATCCTGCAGAGGTCTTATTCATCTTTGAAGCATACACAGAGTTTATTGATGTCCAAATCATACCAAAATATGTTTCTGAAAGAAGAAGAAAAAAATGCATTTCTTGTTTGAAAAAAAGAACAAAAATACTTACTCGGCCTACTAGTACAGGATCCGGTCCAGTATATTCTTCTATTACAAAGAACTGGTTCCATACCCATCCTCTTTTTGACCTCTGGAGAACTTGCCCTTCCTTCCCCTTCTCATGATGACCATGCAGTGATGGCCTTGAGTGGTTCAGTTTGTCTGTCGCCATAACAAAGCTGCAGCACAGCATTCCCAGACAGAGAAGGGCAGCATGTAAACAGTGATCTTCCTTCATTTTTGGTTAATGTATAGGCACCAGAGTACTCCCCAATTTCCCCCCCACTTCTTCTCAAAGGGTCACCACAAAAGTAAACAGGAATACTATAATCCTCTGGAAAGTTCACAGGTTTTCCGCAACCGAGATGTCAATGTTCTTTTAGGTCCATCACTTTAACTCTGTATAGACTCCAAACGGTTTCCTAGAGTAAAAAGAAGAACCAAACAGGACAAAAATTAGTTCTCTGTGTTTATTCTAAGCTCAGCATTTCAGAAACTTAGCACGTAAGAAAAGCTTAATAGACCATTGAAACAAGATGCTTGTTTCTTTCCCAAGACGATAATACAAATGAAATATAAAGACATCTCATAAATTATTCACTAGGATGACCAAGATTGGATGGTCTCCCTAGGTTGGAAATAATAATCTAAGAATCTCTAGAATTCTCAGGATGTCATATTTTTAATAACTTGCTCAAAAACAAAATACAAAAGTTTTTGCATTAGTTGGAAAATTTTCAAAACCGTAGAGCAGGCAGGAGTGCTCATTTTACTCATTAACATCCTCTCCATTTTTTTTTTTAAGTTGTAAATTTTTGGACAGACACTTTCAGGGGTTTTCAGTGGCCCAATGTAGGATGTGAAGTGATATTTTTAAACAGAGGTTTTTTGCTACCTTTGGAGGGCAGTAAAGACCATATCTTTGTTCAATAAAGCATTTATCATTTCTGGAGTCCACAGTGAAGGCCCATCCTTTCTGATACTATTGAAAGAACGGGAGACTTTCTCACAGCCTGCAAAGTAATGTATCCTTATCTTGAGCTGGGAAACAAAAGGAAAAAAAATCTATCTGTAATGATATGTGAGAATGATCTGGGAGACTGGGGAAAGAGACCCTGGGAACAGCGAGATAAGAGACAACATAGTCCAGGGCAAGAATTTCAGAAGAAGCCATTCCTGGAGTAGTACAGTAAAGGAGATGGGATGATAATTGTACTTTCCGATTTTCAAGGTTCTACTAATATAACTTTACAATAAAGTAGAATTAGCTCATCTGGTCATGTTTCCTTTCAGGTCTACCTGACACTGCCATAACATGAGATGGTAAAACCCTCCTGAATATATAGGATTTTACCTAAATATAATTCTTCAGGCATTTTCGCTTTCCTGCTGATGTAATTTCCAACCAAGGTCAAAAATGCTGGGATGCTACCTTCAGAGGGATAGGGAATCTACTAGGCCAACAGCTAGCAGTATAGTATTAAATTCCCAATTCTTTTTTAGAGTTATAGTGTCAGATGTATCAGGTTGGAAGTAATAGCTTGTTGGAGTTGGATAAGATAGCCGTAGCCTGCTGGATTTGAGTAAAATCTTTATAATCTTAGGTACTCTATTACCTCTCTATTTCCAACTAAGCCTTATACTGTACTTTTCTATAGCTACTTTCCACAGTACAAACAAACAAACACCAGGAAATTCAATTCCTGGTTCTTTAAACAACTTGGCAATCACTATTGGATTCTTTAGTAAAAGTACCAAATTTGGGGAGATTGACAGAGGGGTTGCAAAGAAACAGTATTGCCTGTAAATACAGTTTATCTTCATTTGATATACCTTAAAGGAACTTCTACTTTTAACAGATGTTCTTATTAACTGCATAAGAACTATAAATAAATAGAAATCTAAAAAATAAGTCAAGCATTATTTAAATCATCTCTACTTCATCAGATATTGCAATAAGATTTCTTTTAATTTAACTGAGCTCCTATTTACTCAGTTGTTGTTCATTTGAAGTGTATAATTAGCACATAAAATGGATAATTCTCACTTTCTAATCTCAGGAGCTTCAAAAAGCAGGCTGTACCTGGACAACAAGCTATATTTAATAATGTGTGAACTGTTGGGCAGATCCTAGGTGGATATTTGCTGTAGAAAAATAACTTCAGAATTTATTTTGCTGACCAGATACGGTTCCTTCTACAATGGCTCCTATCATAGTTCTAGATTCTGAACAAAACATCATAAAGGACATTCTACATCTCAGATGCAAAGAATAAGGACCATCCATTAAGTATCAGCATACAAAATTTATATCAAGCCTACTGTATATAAGAAAATCTAGACAACTAAAATTTAACACTAAACTGGAGCCAGATAAAAGTCAACAGAACTCAGGAGAGGTTGGACTTGGATGTTTGTGGCAACGTAAAGACTCTAATCTGATGACACATTTAGCGCTTCTATAATTATGCTCCTTAGAACAAAAAAGAAGAAAGGGGAACGTTAAAGAAGATAAATGAAATGTACAGACAAATTTTCTTCCACCCGATCATTAATTTTAAATGATCCCATCCACAGGAGGTATGTGAAAAATCATCAAACATTTCCCCCTAACATCCAAAAGGGAGCATAACTGTATTATGGGGGTTTGGAAATGCAGTTATATGGCAAGCCTATAGAAACATTGGACGAGGGGGATGCAGATATATGCAAGTGTTTACTATCAGTTGCTCAGGCATGAAAAAAACTGAACACAAAACATTAACCACACATCTAAGCCATTATCTTTAATTTACTAATTAGGGCTTAATGCAGTAATCACTTGCAATCCCTTTATTTTTCAAAATGTCTCTGGGTAGGGACATCTGTGGAGTCTCTGTGTAACGTTCAAAATAGCATGGGTCTATTTTGAATCAAGCCCGGCTGTATTTGGGCTCCTTGAGATGAAGCGACAAGTTTCCTTTGAGCATACAAACCAGAGATTTCATTTGGGCTTGGAATAAAAGCAAATAAGCCCTTTTCATCTGAACAATAGTGGCATGTCAGCCCCCCTCTTGCCTTTAGCTTCTTCTAAAAGCATCTGGGCTTTCTAACCATATTAAATACCTTAAAAAAAAAAGGACACCCAGGGATTAGGATCAGAGAAAGCTCAAAATACACAAAAATGTAAAAAAAAAAAGGATACTGGACCAGTCTGGAGCTTATTTAAATCAGCATTTCAACATACACCCCACAAAGAAAACAAAACCCCTCTCAGGAAGGGAGTACATTTTAATAAAATGCATATTTAAAGGGCAGATCATGTTCTTACTAACATCTGGCAGACTATTGCCATCTTTGAGCACCGTTCAGAAACCACAGCTGGTTCAAACTGCAGCACAGAACTGTTTGCCCATGCAGTGCAGCTGAATAAAAGCTGCAGAGTCATATTACATTTGGACTGCAATCTCTGCATTGGTTATCAACAGGTTACGTGTGCAATTCACTACGTTGGTTTTCATCTGTAAGACCCCACAGACTTGATTCTCAGTACACATTATCTTCCCTTCTCCGCATTGAATTGACCCATTTGATTGATGAGTCCTCACTGTCATTGGTCTTCTGTGACAGGTAAGGGCCAATGTTTTTCAGCCAGCACCCAATACATTTTGGAACAGTTTCCCTCCTCTTTTAAGTCCAGGGTTGTGTGTCCAATCTGATGATCTTCTAGAAGTGAGTAAACTCTGTGTGGCTCTGAATGTTGTTTAGAGAAGGATGAGAGAAATGCCACCTCTCTTTTGTATTATGCACTGTAGATTTAGCATTGGTTCCTGTGTTTCTGATGTAACCCACCCCGAGAACAGGTGAATTGTGGTGATACACGAGTTCTTAAATATGCATAAACCTCCTCTCCAGAGTTCCTTAACAAATACTACTGGAAAAGTGAAAGGCAGAGCAGTAGATAAAGGAGGCACTAATTAGTCCTGATACTTTTCTGAAGAAGTCTTGAAGGAGCTTTGCATAAAAGTAGAAATGAATATTATATTTTTAAACTCACAATGACATCAGCCTCCTTGCCATTCTTTGTCAGAGAGCCCAAAGAACATAGTGTGGAAAATGGGGCAAAATGTGAAATGAAAAAAGAAAGGAGGTAGGATCTGTAGGGCTCTAGATGTTGACATTTTAAAACTAAAATGTATAATTAACATGAAAAGGCTCCATTCTGTAAAATATCAAGTGGCATCTTCACTCCAAAGCAAGCGAGCAGACAAACAATCTTTAAGAAAAATAAGCCTGTTTTCTTTCCAAAAATTATATTAATTTTAGCCAGATGTTCCACATTGATTTACTTAAAGGCGAAGGGAAATAACAATGCTTATTTGATGAGAAAACAAGGCTATAACTTAGAAATCTGACTGTTTATTTTCCAGTGTCTTCTCTGTCTGCCTATATAATCCTAGTTGGACCAAAAATATTTCCAGATTTCATTTGACATTCATTAGACCTAATAATCTCTTACATTTGTCTAACCAGTATTTTTACATGATAAAAATGGTAGCTGTTCCACCAGAAAACAGAACTCATAAAGCAGATTTTGAGGCTCCATCAAATAATAGCCTCATGAAAGATTGTGTAATTCTGAGGCATTTATTGAAATGAAGGAATGAGGGAAGGAATTTCTGAAAAATACAATGCTTCAATTAATTTATTTTAGTAAATCAGGACAGTTGTGAAACAATAGACTTTCACTCACATGTCTTCTTTAGACTGCTCAACTTCCTATGAGGTGTTTTGCCCCATAATATTTTATTATTTTGTTACTCAAATTGCTGTGTAATAGTCAGACCAATGCAAACTATGTGTGCAAACCAGTTGTGTACAATATTGCCAAGGAAAGCCAATGACAAAAATAAAGACATACAATTTAGATGATGAGATGGGGATCAGAATGACAATTGCTGTTTTTTTTTTATTTCATTTGCATGTAATTTAGTTATTTTAAGATACATAGAGAGAGTCAGCTTGGGGTCAGAATAAAGGGTCCTGCTTTGATTACAAAAGGCAGCAGGATGACCTTGGGCCAGTCACTTTCTCTCAGCCCTAGGGAAAAGGCAATGCCAAACTACTTTCAAAATCCTGCCAAGAAAACAGCAGGATTTTGAAAGTGGTTTGTCAATGCCTTTTTTCCTAGGGCTGAGAAAAAGTGACTGGCCCAAGGTCATCTTGCTGGCAACTTCTCCAGGCAATTGCTAGAAGTCAATATTGACTTGAAGGCACCCTCCTTCCAAGAAAATACATAGAACAGCTTATAGGCCTATTCTTCATATTTTTGACAGTTTTCCCTTTCGCAACTGCATTCAAAACTATTATTTGTTTTGAAGAGATTACGAAATACACCCAGAGGTCTAAGAATGAATGCTAAGAAAGACTTTTGGTTCCACATATGACCCAGGGGTCTAACAATGAAGGGGTCTGAGCCTGGAACTTGATGAAAATGTCTTCCCTTCTAGGAAGCCAAACCAGAGAACCTCAGTCAACCACTATTTGTATACCTCTAAAGATTAAGCTAGAGAATTGTAACTAGACTACCTTAAGTTGTTGTATTTGATGCTGCTGTTGAAGACCACAATCAGCTGATACAGAACTCAAATTACGATTTGATAGTGAGTCAGATCCAGTAGTGTTTCTAATGCAAATATTGTAAGAGATGTACTGACTTACAGTGTGTTTCTGGGTGCAGATCAAGGTGCTAGGTATCTCACCCATAAAAACCTATGTGGTTTGATTAGCTACTAACTACCTGTTCTGGACAGAAACAGCCTGCCCACTTTGAGAAGGCAGAGAGCGGAATGTTTCTCCACTGAGATGTCACATCAAACATTCCCATTGTTGAAAGTTTGGAATGGTTGCTAGTAAAAACACTGCCAGAGCTAATCAATCAATACATAATGAATCGATCAGACCAGTGTTTCTCAAGCTTGACAGCTTTAAGACATGCGGACTTCAACTCCCAGATTCCTCCAGCCAGCATGAGAGGAAGCCCACACATCTTAATTTGTCAAGCTTGAGAAACACAGATCTAGATAATAAAGTCCAGCAAATCCACAGAAAGCCAAAGCCTAAGCAACCAATCAAAAAACAACAAATCAGAAGCAGAAATCTTCCCCTTGTTCTCGGGTGAGTTTTTAAAATGGTAAGAGACATCTCTTTTGCCTTGGACACTCTTCCATTGCAGAGAAGAAATGCTTCCAAGCTGGCTTGTGCCACCTGAGTTGAGTCATCCCAGTCCCATCATAAGTATTGATGAATCAGAAGAAATGAATGACCTAAAGGAAATATGGAGAGTGGGTAGGATAAGAATCCTTTTGTTGATTCATATTAGGAATTGGCTTGCACAGAAGTGCTTATTATTGCCTTACTCTACTTCTCTCTCCGGTTTTATACATATATACATATAAATACACACACACACACACACACACACACACTAGAATCCTTGCTATTGATAGGAATTCTGATAGCCTTTCTTTCCTTTGCCCACTGCTCTTTTAATGCTACACTGGGTCTTCAACCCTTAGTAGATAACTCTATCTTCTCATTAGATGCTGCATTCATTCTGGCAGGGATGTAGCTAAATGTTTTGTAGCTCTGATGCTGCAGAAAACAACTTCTACTTTCTACCTACACAGTAAACCACAAGGGGAAAATTTGCTCTTAAATAAAAGCGGTGCTGTCAGGCTACCAACTAGCTCATCCCTCTAAACAATATGGCACAATGCAACAATAAGAATTGGACAGGAAGGGCTTAGGGACACCTATGTAAAAGTGCTAGAAGTGTCTCCGTGTGCATCTGCAAGTGTGTACTCCATTATAGCTATTTAGGGAAGAATGTATTTTGTGAATATGCAGCAATGCTGATATAAATGTTTATTCCTCTGTGCTATGCTGTGGAATAAACAATTGCCTGCATTTCCCAACTCTGTCTCAATGAACTGAATTATTATGGAAAGGTGTTTAAGTAAGCTTGCTTCCCTGCTGAGAATTTTTATGAGCAATAGGAAAAAAAATTGGCTCCAGACTGCTTAGTTATTAGCAGCCCTGTATTCCTCTAGCAATTCTCTTACATTTTAAGAAATTGGAGTTTGAATGCATTAAAATTTCTGAATTGGATACAGACTCTGGGTACAGATACATGCTTAATTCCAGTTAAAAAGAGCATTGCCAGACAGGGCCATTATTCTGCATCGTGGATGGTCAACTAGAAGCTTGCAAACATGGACAATAGCGAAGTAACATCTCTCAGCCATCCAGGTCATGGTAGCCACAAAGGTGCTTTTTCAAAGGCAACTGGACTTTTGTTTTTCCTTGAAGACATTTCACTTCTCATTCAAGAAGCTTGACAGCTAAGAGAGAGACAACTAAGGCTGCTGGAAGGAAGAAGTAGTGAAATTAAAAGCTGGTGAGATCAGCAACTTCATTGCAGAGTAATGAGGTAGCATCTGGAGAACCCATTCTACCCTTAAGAATTTATGACTCTTCTCCCATCTCCCTCAGGGTTACAACTGAGATACTTCCCTGATCATCTTGTGAACTTTTGCGAATCCAGATCTATGCCTCAAGACTCTGGAACTAACTCACAACTTTCTCTTCTTATTTTCCTTTTAGGGCCTGACTTGGGTCACTAGGTTAAAAAGACCAAGCTATAAACAGTGAACCATGCTTTCTGGAAGAGGCTACAGATTTTCTAGCCAGCTGCTATTTTTTTTCTCCACATTAGACCAGCTACGCCAATTATTTAAGAGTGATTTATAGAGATTACAGTCATAAAACAGAATAATCACTTCCAGACTATGGAATTTTATCTTCTTTTGGAGATAAAATTGATCTATCTTTCCCCTACAACATTACACCCACAACAATGTTTTACACAGTTTAAGAGAAGAAAAACAATAACCGCAGTCCCTTTAAATAGCTTTTAGTGATTCCTTTGTTACTTTAAAATGTTTTTTAGGTTTTTTTTCTCTTACAGAAAAGTGTGTTTTCTACCTGTACATGGACATCTGTATGTATTAATCCATACAAATTACATACAAATTACATTGATGGTTCGAATTATGCCAGTGTCAATCATCCAGAAAAATGCCCCCTTGGACTTCAAAGTTGAAAGGAGAACATTTTATCTAAAATCTCCCTGTAGGGAGTAAAATCGAACAATTTCACTAAAATCTTTCAAAGATCAGAAATAACCATTGCCTAAGGCTGATAAAAAAAAGTTACATAATTTAAATTCACATATTGTACTACACCATGTTTTATTTTAAATATAATTTGGACAACAGAATTTCTTGGCTCTACTGTAGCACTAAAGCCTAAATTATACTTTATGATCCACACATATACATAAAGTGTGTAAAGACATAGATGTTAATTTCTATAAGACTTTTCATTTTTTTAATTAAATGTGAAAAACTATGATTAAAAAATTGCATCTTGATCTTCTTAGGCAACTTCAATCAATATTCCAAACATCAGCAAATAGAAAAACTGTCAGTTCAGGCTGATAAAACAATTTTTCCCCCTTAAATCCATTTGACACTGATAGTGCTACCTGTGTCAGGTTGTCTGACAATATCCAATTTTAACCCATATGCACTTGCCTGGAAGTGAAGCAATAGCAGTTATCAGCAAATAAGAATACAACTTGATGTCATTCTCCACCTTAAATCACATGATCCAGGACATGAACTAAAATGCAATTTGAGAATCATTGACTTATCCATGAAAATGAGGTTCTCACAGGACCAGGATAACAGAGTTGAAGGGAGCTTTGAGATCTTTTAGCCCAATTCCCCGCTCAAGCATGAGACTGTGTACCACTCCAGACAAAAGCCAATCTCCTCTCTTTAGTTCTAGGTTGTTTCTTGATTTTCTTGCTGGTGCTTTGGAAAATAGGTTGACCCCCTCATCTTTGGGGTGCACCATCAACTATTAGAACACTGCTATCATGTCACCCCTAGTTCGTCTTTTCATTCAACTAGACATACCCAATTCCTGCAACCGTTCTTCATATCTTTTAACCTCCAGCCCCCTAATCATCTTTGTAGTAGATCCTTCCCTTCCCTTCCAATATATCTAGAAGTATATTTATGGTGTGACATGTGTCAATATTTTCTTGCCTCCTTTACAGGTGTTTAAAGCCAATGGTGCATTACATGATAATAACTCCAGGAGACCAAGAGCTCATATTATATTCTAGAGTGATCATTTGTGCAGTGCAGTGTTGCTCCCAAATAAACCACACATGAGTTTGCAGGTATTTGAAGTCAAGATACTAGAACAAAAGAGATCCCTACATTAGCTGACATTTTATTTATTTAATTAATTTATATGCCATCCATCTCACAGTTCGAGGTGATTCTGATCAGCCCACCACGTAAATATTCTCTGTTAGGGTGTAATGATAAACTTAGCTGGAGAAGATAAGACTCAAACCAAGTAGGGAATGAAGAAATAAATTTAACACGCTAGCAGAAAGCTGTCAGAAGGAAAATGGACAGAGATGACAGCTTTAATATAGAACCTGCATTATATAATTGAATTATTAAAGGTTTTTAAAGAATGCCTATGAAGAATAACCCTATGTATGATAACTAGATTTAGGTATTTACTAGATTGAACATGATTAGGCAAATTAAGACCACTTTGACCAGTGCTACAGTATCAAACATATTAATAACCTCCTAGCCTGCAGCTTTTTCCCTTAAAATTTAAAATATCAAAATAAGTAAGACAATGTTTTGGAAATAATTTCATTTGTATAAAAAAAATATGAATATGTCACCATGGTTAAAAAAGGTAAAGGAATCCCTGGGGATTTTATTCCACTAGTTGCTGCCGACTGTAGAGCAGTGGTGGGTTTCAACTGGTTCACCACAGTTCGGCCAAACCGGTTGTTAAAATAATTACCAGTTCAGCGAACTGGTTGTTAGAATTAAGCTACCAGTTCAGTCGAACCAGTAGCTAATTAAATCAGCTGTTTTTTGGGGGGCCTAAATTGATGCATGCATAGCACGCGTGGCACGCCTCAGCCCTGAAAAACAGCTGATTTAGCCACCTTCTGGGCAAAAATTTAGCTACCTGTTCGGCCTAACTGGTAGCTAAATCAGTTGTTTTGGGGGCCTAAATTGATGTGGGTGAGGTGCGCGCTATGTGATCACCTCAAGCCCAAAAAACAGCTGATTTAGCTACCAGTTAGGCCGAACCGGTAGCTAAATTTTTGCCTGGGAGGTGGCTACATCAGATGTTTTGGGGGCCTGAGGTGATGGACCTGTAGCGCACGCTGCACGTGCATCAATTTAGGCCTGAAAATCAGCTGATTTAGCTACCAGTTGGGCTGAACCAATAGCTAAATTTTCACCTGGAAGGTGATGCATATGCATCACTCATTTGGCCTGTGTGCGCTTCGCATGCACGCACCAAAAATCCCTGAAGCAAGCGAACCGGTTGTTAGACCGGTAGGAACCTACCCCTGCTGTAGAGGCAATGCTCATCTCCATTTCATGGCAACCGAGAGAGCGCTATCCAAAGACCTTTCTGCCATCATGTGGCCAGCCTGACATCCCAGAGTATTGTTACTTTCCCACCAAGTGGTAACTATTTATCTGCTTGAATTTGCATGCTTTGGAACTGCTGCTTGGCAGGAGCTGGAGTGAGAGGACAGGAGCTCACCCCGTCCCATGGCACCTGGGTCTCGAACCTGGCTTGCCAGCTATCCATCCCCACTGTCTTAACCGATGAGCCACTGTGCTGTCCCCATGACCCTTAACCATTTTCAAGGGGGCCATAGAAGAAAAGAATCTTGATAAGCACTGACCTATTAGATATTTCAACCTCAGGACAGCCAGAAATCAAAGTAGAGCAAATATATACTGTGAGAAGAACTCTGGAGCCATTACAAGCAAAACTTTGTGTTTGTTTCCTTCTGTCACTCTTAGGCATTTTATAAAGATGGCAATTGGAACAAAAGAAAATATATAAGAGAGAGAGAGAGCGAGAGCAATCTCGTATTATTT
>JANHGC010010471.1:0-11345 GCA_027560395.1 Boaedon fuliginosus | reverse complement strand
TAACAGCAATAAAAATACAAAATTACAAGATAAAACACATCCATCTACAATCACATTCATCCAAGGGGGGGCACATTAATCCCAGGCCTTCCACCAGATCCAGATCTTTGGAAGGCCAATAAGGTGGGGATGGTCCTGATCTCAACTGGGAGCTAGTTCCAGAGGGTTGGCGCCACCACAGAGAAGGCCCTAGAGCAGGGACCCACCAGCCGGCATTGTTTGGCTGACGGGACCCTTAGTAGGCCTACTCTGTGGGATCTAACTGGGCGCTGGGAGGCATACCGTAGCCGGAGGCAGTCTCGAAGGTACCCCACTCCTAAGCCATGTAGGGCTTTAAAAGTTGTTACTAGAACTACTTCTCTGAAAGTACTTATTGGAAATATCATTAAACCACACACAACATTTTCTACTTCTAAGCAGCACACAATAGAAATGTGCAATAAATAAATAAACCATGGAAAGATCTGATATAATTTTTTAAAAAAATACTTTTTAAAAAAATGATGAAGTTAATGATTTTTTAAAAAATGTTTATGGCCTTTAGTAGCTAGAAGCAATAGTTCCCCATTAGCAACATAGCATAATAAATGTGCTCTACCGAGTCATTTGTGGTCCTTAATATGAGATTATTTAAGTCTGTAGATACTCAACACACATTAAAACAAATGTCTATCTGTTTGACCATCAAATGGGGTTTATTGACCTGTGATTCTAATTGCTCCAGTTTGCCTTAGCTCTTGATTGAAAGGCATGCACACTTGCCTTTCTGGCAGGGTTTTTTTATTCTTCCCTAAGAAATGTCACAAAGCCTGTCATTTAGCTGCCAGAAATGAGATTATGAACAGTCAAGGACATTTTGAACAGAAATGAAGCCGCTATCAAGCAGAACATCAATGTCTTCTTGACTATGAAACAATATAAATGAGCCTGCTAAATACCGCATGATAATGTCAGAGTTGCCTGAATCTTACTACAGGCATCTCAGTTTAAATGAGAATATAATGTTAAAGGTATCTAAGGAGGTTTTTGACAAGCACAATGGCCCGAATGGAAATATGTTCATGTTGGAAGGACTGGGAAGAGTGGGAAGGGAGACGGTGCCATGGAAATGGTCAGATAAGAGATAACATAGTCCAAGAGTTGGACAGTAGGTGGGAGGCTCAGCAAAGACCCTCCACCCAACCACCCCAGTTTCTCAGACTCTCAAAGGAGATGTGGGGAAAATCGTACCTTCAAAAATTGATGTCAGCCTCACCAGGCATCATCACCAGCTGAGCTAATTCTACTTTATTGTAAACCAATGTTTTGACAGAATTTTGAAGACTGAAAGTACATTTTTTCCTCTCCCCCACCTCTTTTAGAGCTCAAGAAACTAGGCAAAATCACTTCTAGACTTCTCATCCCACCCACTATCCATCTGCAGGCTATGCTGTCTCTTATCTGACCATTCTCTTGGCAACATCTCTTGGCCCAATCTCCAAGGTCTTTCCCACATCCTGTTATAGAGGCACAGGACAACCAGTAAAAGAACCAAAGGGGAAAAAATGGAAAGAGCTAAAGAAAAGAGAGAGAGACATTCAAAAGAATCTGGGCAATCTGGGGTTTTCAAATAACCCCCACTTTGAAGCTTTCATCCCCCAAAGACATGCTAGCCTCCTTTTACATCATACAGAATAACAGAGTTGGCAGGTATCTTCTAGATCAGCCCCCTGTTCAAACAGGAGGCCCTATACCATTCCAAACAAATGGCTGTCCAGTCTCTACTTAAAAATGTCCAGTGATGAAGCACCTACAACTTCCAAAGGCAAGCCGATCCACTGATTAATTGTTCTCGCTATCTGGAAATACCTCCTTAGTTCTAGGCTGGATTCCACTTTAATGATCTTCCACCTGTTGCTTCTTGTCCTGTTTTCTGGTGCATTGGAGAATAGGTTGACCTCCCCCTCCTCTCTGTTAAGCCCTACA
Organism: Boaedon fuliginosus; assembly: GCA_027560395.1. Classification (NCBI taxonomy): domain Eukaryota; kingdom Metazoa; phylum Chordata; class Lepidosauria; order Squamata; family Lamprophiidae; genus Boaedon; species Boaedon fuliginosus. The sequence goes on along the minus strand of JANHGC010010471.1, from coordinate 9,380 downwards.
AATATTGGAAGACTGCTACCATGTCACCTCTAGCCATTCTCTTAAGACTAGACATATCCATTTTTCTCAACCATTCATTATACACTTTAGCCTCTAGTCCCCTAATAATCTTTGGACTGTTTAGTGCTGTGTTTTTTTCTCTCCTCTCTTTGGCAGTTAAGAAGTAAACATTGCTGTCAACTCTCTTTCTTCCCCAGATATAAGGGACGACATTTAATGCATCAGGCATTCTGGCAATGTCACAATTAAAATCTAACCAATCTGGAAGGCAGCTAGGAGAAAGTTGCAGAACGGTTCAGAATGTTTTCGTATTTTATAACTGTACAAGAATTGACAAGTTTAGGCTTTTGCGATCCAGCATCTTACCTTCAACCTTTGGAAGCCTGTTGCCGGTTAAAGTACCATATTCCATCCATTTGAGCAAATTAACAGTTCCAGTAAAGCTTGTGTTTATGCACAGATACGTATTTAATCATCCAAGATTTTCTGGAAAAGAAAAAGGGAGGACACAGAAGTCAGGATATAAGTCAGAGTAACAACAGTGATACCAAAAAGAAGAAATTAACTTTTAATTATCCTTCCTTCCCTCTTGTGCATTTTAGAAAAGAAACGGCATCTTGGGCCCAAATTAGACTTAACAAATAACAGATGCAAATACATTTTCAGGCAAAATGTTCCCATAATTAAAGCAATAGAAACCAGGTCAGTATCCCATTACCTTCCAAGTAAAAATGTGCATTCATAAAAGATATGCTCAGGAGCATCAGCATGCAAACAAAAATTCTATAGCAACAGTAGAATCTTCTTGCTAACTGTCCATTAGGTGGATTCCCATCTTTAATATGGCCGCCTCGAGTTCCCCTGGAAGGGGTGAAGAGAGGCGGGGTACAAATCCAATAAATAAATAAATAAAATATTTCTGGCTGCTGAACGAAGACAAAATAGGCATTATTACTTGGTGTGGAATGGCACTCAGTTTCATCTCTAAGGCAGTGTTTCTCAAACTTGAAGCCCACACATCTTCAAGTTGCCAAAATTGAGAAATATTGGTGGGCAAAAAACTACAAAAAAGGAAGGCTGAAAAACAGAATAAGTAACAGGAGTTGGAAGGGACCTTGGAGGTCTTCTAGTCCAACCTCCTCCTCAGGCAGGAAACCCTATACCATTTCAGACAAATGGTTGTCCCGTCTCTTCTTAAAAATGTCCAATATCGGAGCACCCACAAATTCCACAGGAGGCAAGTCATTCCACTGATGCATTGACACATACAACCTATAGAAGTCTGTTGCCCAACTCCAAGAGCAAACTGGAGAATTACTCCTTTTGTTGTGACATGGTTTATTACGGCTTCAAATCCTGCTTTGGACCATTACTGTATATACTGACCTTTTCTACAAAAATAAATCTCTGGAAACGTCTTCTCTTCAACTAAAAGCACTCTATTAAATATAGCTGAAAATGCTTTGTGACACTTAAATTTACAAACATTCAAGAACTGTAGAAAAGCTGTCTGGGAAATGTCTGGGGAATTTTTATCTAAGGATTTTGTCAAGAGAGGACAAAAACAAAACCCATCTAGTGGGCATATCTCAAGATATGTCACGAAGCAACACACCAGTGGTGGTTTCAACTGGTTCAGCCTGGTTTTGGAGAACTGCTTGTTAAAATTAAGCTACCAGTTTAGCCAAACTGGTAGATAATTAAATCAGCTGTTTTTCAGCTCTAAATTGATATGTGTGTGGTGAGCGCACTGCACACACTACCTCTGGCCTGAAAAACAGCTGATTTAGCTACTGGCTCTGCTAAATTTAGCAACCAGTTCGGCTGAACTGGTAGCTAGATCAGCTGTTTTTCTGGCCTAAATTGATATGCCCGAGAAACAGCTGATTTAGCTACTAGTTTGGCTGAACCGGTAGCTAAATTTTTGGGCCTAAAGTGATGCGCGCACATCATGCATTTGGTGCATGCTGTGCACACATCACATTATGCCCCAAAACCAGCTGATCAAAATGCCTGCACCAAGCAAATCGGTTGTTAGACCGGTAGGAACCCACCCTTGCAACACACAATACTAGGTTCAGACTTAGCATTTTTCTTACTAATACCTTTTGCTGAGATTTACTGTAATTTTCAAATAACACATCACAATATCTATTCATAGTTGGATATATTTTTTTCACCACGTTCTTTAATCAGCTAGGTTCTTGAAATCATACAATTTTGTCCTGATGCTCAAGTTTGCAACATTAGAAGTCCTATTGCAACAGAAAACCACAGGGAAAGAACAGGACTGAATGCCGCCAGCAAACAGTCTTCCTTCCAATTCCAAAACAGGATTATAGCTTTTTATTCTTGTGAATAAGCCACGTCTTAAGAAGACCGTTTATCGAAAGTGGCAAGCATAGTGATTCTTAAACCTCTGGTAATTCAGGTACAAAAAAAAGATGCTTTTTTTTTTCTTAAGTAAATCTATTGTCCCCCTATTAATTACTTCACAGTCTCTGGTGTTTAAATGGACAGTCCTGAGACCCAAGAACCAGTTAAATCCTACATTGTCCTTGCATGATAAAAAAGATTATAGAGGCTGAAAAGCAGAGGGACAGAATCTCACAGCTCCTTCGCCTGCACTGTGAAAGGATCATTGTGTCATCCTCATAAATCCTCTGCTCCCTGGCTCTTGACAACCAAAGCGATGGACAATAGAATTCTTGTATTGGACAAAACATCCCTTGTGTGCCAACGGGCTTATCTATTTAATTTACAAATGTCTTTCATTGTCCCCCAATAATTCCCCATTAGTTTTTTTTTTAAATCACCCCTATTATGAAGACGACTAAATAAATATTCACAGTTCTATGGCAAATTTGCCAGCATGAATAGCACCAATAGAAAACAGGAGAAAAGAGACTGTGTTTTTCTTTCTATTTTTCCAGCTTCTCAGCCCCCACCCTTGCATGTAATTTATCATTGCTGTGCGCACCGGATGCATATGCTTTCATACAGTTCTCTGTTTTCTCATGGGGTAGAGCCACCTGTGCTCACCTAGATTTAGAAATACCCATCCCGCCAAAGCCAGTTAGGTAACAGAAATATGGTGTCTACAAATGTTCAGAAACTTTATGGATTTAAAGAAGTCATCACAGATTGCATATCTTGGGGCTTTTTTTTTTTAGGATTACATATATTTAGGGTTTAATTTCATTAATCAGAATCTCTTTTCTCTGTCTTTTTTCCTCACTTGCTTCTGTTTACCTGACTTCTTTGCAACCCTCCCATATCTTTTATAAGTTAGGAGAGATAGATGATAGATAGATACCGTGTTTCTCTGACAATAAGACTGAGTGTTATTTTCGTTCAGACTTGAAAATAAGTACTTGGGATTATTTTTGAGGAGGGTCTTACTTTTTTTGAGGGAGGAGAAGAACATACTATCAGATTTAGAAGCCAGGGATCCTGAAGGCATCCCAGGCACATAAAGTCTATAAAAATCCCCAGGCTTATTTTTGAGGCAGGGGTAATATTAGGCCCACCCAAAAAAAATTAGGGTTGGGCTTATTATTGGGATGGGTTGTGTTTTCTGAGAAATAGGATAGATAGGTAGATAGGTAGATAGGTAGATAGATAGATAGATGATAGATAGATAGATAGAGAGAGAGAGAGAGAGAGAGAGAGATAGTAGACAGACAGACAGACAACAGGCAGATGATTATTATTATTTATTAGATTTATACCCCGCCTCTCTTACCCAGTCAAGGGAACTCGAGGTGGCTAGAATGAATGAATGAATGAATGAATGAATGAATGAATGAATGAATGAATGAATGAATGAATTTCTGAGATGAAGGCTGCCCATTGCTTTAGAACGATAATCAAGGACCAGTCTCCCATTATGGATAGGTATAGTAAGACCATAACAAAAATGAAAGTTGATTAACATCAAAGTTAAATATCATAAATATATATATAATAAAACTATATGCAACCAGTTTGGTTTAGTAATTAAGACACAAGGCTAGAAACCAGGAGTCAGTGAGTTCTAGTCCTTCTTCTAAATAAATGCAGCTGAGTGATCTTGGGGCAGTCACTCTCAGCTCTACCAAGAAGGGAAGGGCAAACCACTTCTGAAATTTTGCCAGGAAAGCTATAGGGACTTCTCCAGGCAACAGCAATCCTAACCTTAAGACTACAACAACAAAACAAAGGCAAAAAATTAGGAAATAACATAAAACCACAGACAACTATTCTCCAGGCCTATATTTAATATGCAATATTGCCTGAATCCGTTTCAATAAATGATCCAATTTGAATTATGGCAGGCAATCCTTTTCAGATCATTTATTGATTTATTTATTAATGGTTCTCATTATTTCTGGGGTGCAAAGTTCTTCTAACAAAACAATTTGCATACAAAAGTAACAAATGATCTTCAAATAATTTGAGATTACAGCGCCCTATCAGACAAGTGTAGTGTTGTCCAATATTCAATCAATTCACTGATTTCAGCTTGTGAGAAATTAGATCAGAGTAAATCTTCCCCAAACCAGGAGATGAACATATTTAACACAATGGCTCACTGATTGACGCTCATCTAACCCACATTATATTCAAATCAGATGATTAATCACGTTTATTTCAGATATTTCTCACCTGCTGCCCAATCTGACACATTTCTAGAAGAATCCGTCCTATTAAACTTACAACCCAGTGAAAGATAACTAAAATAAAATTTAAAGCTTTTATAAACTACAGTAATTCTTCACAAGAAGAATTTTGAAACGACCCCATACTAGAATATTGAAGAATATACAGTAGACAGCTAGGGAGACAGATGACAGACATATAGATATAAATATAGATATAGGTATTTGGTAACACAGCAGCCTTATAACCATAAAGCTCATTTGTTACTTTATTTAACCATGCATTAAATTCATTATATGTCTACTGTATATAACACCTTAGTAATGTTCCTATAATGTTATAGTTTTCAGTTCTTAAAATGTCAAAAGATTATTTTATTCAAACACACATAACCAGTTATATAACCAATATATATAACTGAATATATAATTCATTTACATAATTGAATATTGAATGCAGCAGTATGAGTTCAGTAAGCAATTAAAGCTTTTTAAAAAATGGAAAAGAAAAAGTATTCTAGCTTCTTGGTAATGCTAGAAAGAAAAGGCACATCTATTCAGCTCCTTTATTTTTGCTCAACAAAAGACAGGTGATTATTCAGACAATTGCGAAAAAACATGATGAAAGGATAGGACTGAAGTACGAAAGTGATACAGAAATAAAGCCAGAAACTCCTATTTACTTTGAGTGGAATTTCCAGAAACAGATGAATTGTATGCTAGGATACTGAAGTAGCTTCTGATGTCCTGTTCGAATCTTTTACTTGTCAAAAAAAAAAAAATCTTTGAGAACTGTTGAAATGACAGGTAAATAGAGGAGGGCAAATGTCTTCAAAAAGGGTAGAAGAAAAATTCAAGGGATCATAATCCTGAGAGGGAAGCTTTGTGAACAGAATGGGGGGGGGTCTATCCCAAAGGTGCTTTTTCAAAAGGCAACTGGACTTTGTTTTTTTTCTTTGAAGACATTTTGCTTCTCATCCAAGAAACGTCTTCGAGTCAGAAGAAGGGTGGTTTATAGATGTGGGCGGAAAACTATATCTTACCCCAAAGATCATATTCAAATAGTTTCTCCTAAAAAGTTTCTCCTCTAGGTAACATGAGGTATTAAGTGAGATTATTACTATCTCTAGTCCTTCATTTATTCTCTCTGCTGACATGGGTGAGGACGAAGAAGGAATACTTGATGAATTTGTAGGCCACCTAACTTTAGGATACCCCAGAATTATAAAATATAATTCAGGATTGTCTTGTTAACTTAAAGAAATGGGCTGAAAACTACAGATGGAAATTGAATAAACATAATGCAAAATGCTTCATTAGGAAGCAGAAGTCAAATGCAAAACCTAAGTAGAGAAAACAGTGAGTTGACAATAGCACTAACTAACAAGATCTTGGAATAGTTATTGATTGCAAGTTGATTCTAAGTGAAAAGCGTGACATAACTACTTACATGCTAAATACACTTTTATACCGTGACAAAAGATGTATAGGTGACAAATCAAGAAAAGGATTTGTTTCTCTCTTTTTTTTCTACCGCATTTATTAGACCAACCAACATTTCTGTGTTGACTTCTGGGCATTGTGCTTTAGCAAGGATTCAGAAAAATGCAAATAGGTTCCAGAAAAAGAATTATCAGTACACTAGAAACTAAATTCTGTGAAACTGTATTGAAAAAACTGGGAGTATTTAACCTTAAGCAGGCAAGGTTGAGGACAGAACACAAAGACAACAAGTAAGAACATTTTTTTCTACCAATTCAGATGATAGGCACATTGTTTTAACTTATGAGAAGCTAATTCTAGTTGAATATTGGAAGGAAATAAATCTTAGTAGAAAGATTGGAACAAATTTCAACACTGGAATCAATTTTTCGGAAAAGTGCTGGGCTCCCTTTGCTGGATCCAAGTAAAGGCTAGACACCATCTGTCAAAGATTTATCAGCTTGGATTCCTGCACTGAACAGGGAATTGGACTCAGTATTAAATCGACGCTTGCAACTATATTATTTTAATATTTTATTTAATCGGAAATGGAAGTCTGTCTGTCCAAAAATATTGAAAAAACAAAACTTGGATGTATCCTTGAGAACTCTTCCCTTCCTATGTTGAAGGATCCACAATTTACAAAACATCTTTCTTCCCCTTCCTCCCACTGCTCTTCCTTCAGTTTGGCTGTTCTCCACAAAATCATGGGCGGCTTCCAAACCTGGTGTTGGCAATGAAAGTACATTCAGATGGGCTTGGCTGGGTTGAACAGACCAAACACTCAATGAAAACTCCCCACAGCTGGCAACTATATTGGTCGAAATGAACGTGCCTTGACAACAGAGCTGCAAAAAATGCATGGTGGGTGGGTCTCCAAGCCAGATCCAATTTAGGCAGTCACCAAGCCAAGACAATGGAGCAGCCTTAAATAATGCGGATTGTTATCTAAAGGCAACAAAACAGCTGTGCCACATACCAAATATTTTATCTCATTTCAGTGGCTCCTGCGAGGCACCAATGCTTATGTCTTTATGGTCTTTTAATTGATAAAGGGAGGGGGGGACGTTATCAAGAACACGAAAGCTTCCAAACAAGAATCTCAATTACAGGGACATTTTGACAATGATCATGAAGTAAATATGCTCTTAAATAACATATTGTCCTGAAAGTTGCTTTTCCCTTCCCAACAGCCAGGCAGTTTTAAATGTGCAGGTTGGCTTTAAAAATCACTAAGAATAACTGAAAAAGATGAGGGTTGTGGAGATGTGTCTTTAAACTGCCTTATCTTTGCAGGAGAATCGTAATCTTATTCTGTAAGCAAATGCTCTATTTCCTGCCATAGTCAGATGGATCGGAATGCAATTGAAGCTGCTGGTTATTACTTTGTAAGTCCTGCATGAAATGATTGAAGGGCTGTCTCTCTGTATGAAGTCTGCCCATTCCACTAGGTCAAATAGGGTGCACATTGCTCCAAGTTCTCTACCTGCTCTTGCCTTCTAGTGGGACCTCGTTTCCGGGCCTCCCCTACTTTATGTAATACCCTCCCAACAATGATTAAACAGACACCTCCTCCCCATTTGTCTTTCAGAAGGTTGATAAAGACCTGGGTTTTTACTGATACTCTGGGATTGTATAAATAGGATATGGAGGGCAGCTGAGCCTGCTGGGGGGCATTTCCAAGGAGAACAATTAGAAGGCAATGCTTTTTTTGTTTTGTTTTATAGTTCCATTGTTTTGATTGTCTTATGATTGTCATATTTCTTTTCTGATTTTATTGCGGTGAGTCATCCACCCAAAAGGGTTGCCATATAAATCTTCCCAGTGAATAAATAAACATTACGTAGAAGTGTCTTTCTGGATCCTCACAGTACCAGCAAGACACCAGGTCCCAAGCTGAGAATAATGGATTAATAGAGTTGGAATGGACCCTGGAGGTCTTCTAGTCCAACCCAATATGCTGTTGCTTAGAACACCAAAAATTGTCACCTTGGTCATTATAGCATTAGCAATTAGATTTATATACCGCTTGGCAGTGCTTATACAACTCTCCCTAAGCAGTTTACAGAGAGTAAGCATATTGCCCCCGACAATCTGGGTCCTCATTTTACTGACCTCAGAAGGATGGAAGGCGGAGTCAACCTTGAGCCTGGGAAAATTCGATCTGACAATCTGCTGAACAAGTCAGCAGAGACTGCAGTACTACATTTAACAACTACACCATCGAGGCCTTATTATTATGAGGAATCATTATTAATCGATAATGATTCCCCATGGACTTCATTCAGTTGAAGATGTTTTCATCTCCGCATGATTCGTTCCAGATGTTTCAGCAAGAATTTTGGGCATTGCCAAGGGTCTGCTATAGCCCATATTTTTCTTGCATGCGCTTAACGTAATTACAATTTTAAGACAAATAGCAAACTATTTCAGCATTAATTTCTCTGGACTTGTTGAAATTTCAAGCACTTGTTTTCAGAAGAAAAAAAAACAAAATCTGACAGTCCGAAAATACCTGAAAATTTCACCTTTGTACAAAACCATATTTTCCCCCCTCACCGTAGAAAAACAGATAAACTAATTGATTTTCAGCAAAAAGCAAACCCCACCCAATTGGCAGCCAATTTGGGGTGTTACGACAGACAGGGGGAAAAAAATGTTAGTTCTGTATTATTATATGCGTATTGCAAGTTAGGAAAACATCAAATTTTCCATCTCGGAGGCCAAAGTACCCTTGGCTGGCCTTGGGATATGTGCATTTTGACCTGGAACAGTGGGAGAGGGGATTGTTGCTGCTTTTTTTTGCAAAACGTTTCGGTCCAGCCCTGCTTGTGTTCGCCTCTCTGGATGGCATCCTTCCATATAGCACTGGAAGTGGGGAGGAGTGAGAAGCTATTTCTCAAGGGTTCTCTAAGAGTTTGCTTACTTTTCTTCGGGGTCATGCATTGGCGTCTCGAGGCATACCGACATATGGTACTGCTTCAGCAGCACAGCACAAGGGTCACTTCAACAAGACCTAGAATTTTAATTGGAAAAAGCCGTTGGGCCTACCGCAAAGATGGGCACATATCCAGAGAGTTCTGTTCACGTTTTAGTGTAAATAGCAAAAACCCTGCATCATCTCTCTTGAGCAACATTAATAGTGCAGCTGGCTAAATTGCTGGTTGATTTGTGGTTAGTGTAGATTGAAGGTAAGATTTGACATTTTGACTCTTGTTTTTGAAATGCCTGAACTAATTCCATTGACAAGCGGTCTTC
>JANHGC010010469.1:0-25799 GCA_027560395.1 Boaedon fuliginosus | reverse complement strand
GAAGGAAGGAAGGAAGGAAGGAAGGAAGGAAGGAAGGAAGGAAGGAAGGAAGGAAGGAAGGAAGGAAGGAGAGAAAGGGAGAAGGAGGGAGATTTTAAGAAATTGCATAGCTTTGTGTTACATTAAATAAGAATAGAACAACTTACCTCTTTCTCTGGCCAAGAGCTCAAGCACTTCGGGGTTTGCTGAGCTCTTCTCCAACGTGATGCCGGGCAAGTAGACATTGGCCCCGAAATCCAGGAGGAGCTTGACAAACTCCGCCCTGCAGCCGTGCTTCAGGCAGACTTCCAGGAGGGTCTTGGGGTGTTTAATTCGGGTGATCATGTTCCCATCCAGGCAGTTGTAGTTGGGCTCAGCCCCGTACAACAAGAGGGTCTTGAAGCACCCCAGATGACCATAGACGGCAGACAGATACAGGGGTCCACAGCAGGCCACGGAGTTGGCGGCCCACTCCGGGATTCGAGGCTTGACGTTGGGGTCTGCCCCGTGGGACAGCAGCTCCTGCAGGATCTCCAGGGCTCCTTCTCTCGCGGCCGTCAGCAGCGGGGTGCAGTTGTTGTGGACGCTCCCAGAAGGACAGGCCCCCGCCTCCAAGAGGGCCTTCACGCAGTCGAGGTGCCCGTTGTTGACGGCCACGAACAGGGGGGTCTGGGCCTTGACGTCCAAGCTGTCCACTTCGGCTCCGTGGTCCAGAAGCACCTTTACGCACCTGGCGTGGCCCTTGGAGGCCGCTAGGCGCAGGGGAGTGCCTGGCACCCCCCAACCGCTGCGACTGTTGATGACCCGTTTGTATCTCTCCTGGTGCAACAGCTGGTCCAGCAGCTGGTAGCTGTCCTGGGTCACGGCGAGACTCAGCTCTTGCCTTTCTCTGTCCCCGTCTTCATCTTCGCTGGGCTGGAAGAGGGAGAAGATCTTGGTGATATCCAGCAGGCTCATCTTGAACTGTCTCTTGAGGAGGACTTTCATCCTGGACGGTGCTGGGCTGGAAGCTAGAAGTCAGACAGGTGCTGGGTTAATGATTTGGATGAGGCACAGTATTTGCAACCTTCGCCACCACATGCCTCCCAGCGCCCGGTGAGATCCCATAGAGAGGCCTTGCTTCGGATTCCATCGGCAAAGCAGTGCCGGCTGGCGGGGCCGCGAGCACGGGCCTTCTCGGTGGGAGCGCCGTCGCTCTGGAACTCGCTCCCCGTTGAAATTAGGACCATCTCCAGCCTACCTGTCTTTCGCAAGGCTGTTAAGACCTGGCTTTGTAACCAAGCGTGGACCTGATTCCCTGTACCTACTCCCCAGAGAGGATACGACAGTATGATTGGGTGAATGAATGTGTTTTTGCAATTTTTATGTATAGGACTGTTTTTATTGTGATTGTTCGCCGCCTCGAGTTCCCCTTCGGGGTGAAGAGAGGTGGGGTATAAATTTAATAAATAAATAAATAAATAATGTCCATAATATTTCGCTAATTTAGTCACTGTGTGACTAAACTCTTATGAACACACTCTTATGAAGAGAATATTTGTAGCTCAGGATTGAATTTGTCAATATCTTTCATTATTATTTCCCCAATACTTGTTTGCTCTGTTTTCATCTGGACAGCAATTTGAATGTTTTTGTGTGTGTATGTTTATTCTCATAGTTATATTGTGCACAAACTAATTGACAATATTTTTGGAAGACATTTCCTCCTCTGATATTTTTCATGTCTGTACATTATTTTTGCCAATAGGCATCTTTGTATGCATTCTTCCTAATTTATGCAGTATAATGGCACTTTATTTGAACATTTAGTTATTTATTTGTTTATTTATTTATCAGGTTTATATAGCCACTCATCTCATGAGAGGTGATTTCTGGGCAGTGTACAATAATCAAATTAAAGACAAGATATAAAAACAACCATTTAAAAATATAAAAAAATAAACATTAAAAATTAAATGTGAATTATAATTAAAATGTGCGGAAACTCCAAGCAAAGCGAATAAGTGTGTCTACCTCACCAGTGGAGTCATCCAAATATGTGTCTGGTTCTCTGGGATCCCCAGATATGATGACATAAACATCAAGAGGGATAGAGCTAACTTAATTTCAAGGGAGTTGAATGTTCGATTGAGATGTACAAACTAATTACATTCAAATGTGAATGCAGCAGATTTCCCCATCTGTGTATTTATTTTCGATACAGAACCTAAACTTTCTCTTAGCAAGCCAGTTTGGCATAACAGTTAAGGCACTGGGCTAGAATCTGGGAGAGTGTGAGTTCTAGTCCCATTTTAGGCCCAAAGCAGGCTGGGTGACCTTGCGTTGGTCACTCTTAACAATAGAAAGAAGAAACCACTTATTTATTTATTTTTATTTGTTTTATTTAAATTTATAGGCCGCCCAATCCTGAAGGACTCTGGGTGGCTTACAACATTGATAAAAACATATAAAAATATATATACAATTTAAAACCCCCCCCAAAATTGCTAAATTTTGGTAGGTCAAACTAGTCCAGCCTGCCGGAAAAGCCAGGTCTTTAATGCTCTGTGGAAGGTGCTCAGGTCTGGGACACTCCGGAGCTCCAGAGATAGAGGAAAAGACCCTCCTCCATGGAATTGCCAGGCAACACTGCCTGGCCGATGGTATCTGAAGGAGGCCCGCCCTGTGAGACCTCACGGGGCACTGGGTGGCAAATGGTGGCAGGAGGCAGTCTTGGAGGTAAACCAGTCCAACGCCATGTAGGGCTTTAAAGATAACAACCAGCACCTTGAATTGAACCCGGAAGCCTACTGGGAGCCAGTGCAAGTCATGCAAGAGTGGTGTGACATGGGTATATCGGGGAACACCCATGACTGCTCATGTGGCCACATTCTGGACCAGTTGAAGCTTCCGAATGCTTTTCAAGGGCAGCCCCAAGTAGAGCGCATTGCAGTCATCTAGCCGTGAGGTGATGAGGGCATGAGTGACTGTGAGTAAGGCTTCTCGGTCCAGAAAGGGCCACAATTGGTGCCCCAGGTGAACCTGGGCAAAGGTCCCCCTGGCCACAGCTGTCAAATGATCTTCTAATTTATACTATAAATTATATAATGTATATAATAACTTGTCTCTAAGAAGCAGAATTCAGGTTATAGAAAAAGCATAGGTAGCCAACAGATCAAATAAAGAGCAATGCAATGTAAAATTTCCCCAGTCAGACTGTCTTAAAGAAATTATTTTCTCTTAGATACAGGTTATTGCCTGCTACAAAAATAATGAGAATAAAATTTGAAAAGTGTTTTGTGAAGAAGAAGAATAAGGGACAAGATGGATGTATAAAAAGTCCTGCCAGTGTAACAGTAAAAATGAAACCATCCTGCACAAAGGGTTTTGACAGGAGCTTGTAATCATTCTGCAGACAGATAGTTCAGAACATTGATTTAGATATAAAATGCATTTCATTTATTTCCTGGATGTGCAATGTCATGGTGAAGCCAGGAAACCTGGGGCAAATATGCAGAGATTATGGATGCTTTTGAATGCCAGAACTTTCCAGAGAGCTGGGTAAAGTCTGTTCCCAGAAGACCAAAAGGGACTGGGATGAAGACTGATTAAGCAGCTGCCAATCAAAGACCCCCTCTTTGAAAGAGATTGACAGTTTACAATCATGATAAATAGATAAGAGAGAGAGAGAAAGAGTGATAGGTAGGGAGGAAGTTATAAAGAGGGAAGGCCAGATGAGAAACAAGGACAAAGCATCACAAGGACAGAGCCTCGGTGGCGCAGTGGTTAAATGCAGCCCTGCAGTCTCTGCTGACTTGTTCAGCAGGTTGTCAGATCGAATCTTGCCAGGCTCAAGGTTGACTCAGCCTTCCATCCTTCTCAAGGTTGGTAAAATGAGAACCCAGATTGTTTGGGGGCAATAGGCTAACTCTGTAACTGCTTGGGGAGTGTTGTAAAGCTCTGATAAACAGTATATAACATCTGAGTGCTATTGCTATACATGTTGTAAGCTGCCCAGAGTCCTTCGGGAATTGGGCGGCATAAAAATGCAATAAATAAATAAATACTTCTTTTAGAAAAAAAAAACCTGAGCAAGGCCGGGTAATCAGCTAGTCTACTTCAGCGATACATTGCATTTCATGAATTACAATAGCAGAATTTACAATGAAAAGCCATCAAACAGCAGGTCAAATCTGCGGCCTCCTGTATGAACCATGTTATGGCTGCTCTAAATATTACAATTCAAGAAACCATTGATATTCATTGCACTATTATACTATTATTAGCAGGCTTCCAACTACAATAAAATACTGTATTCCGATAGAGATTGCCCAAGCACAATTTCATCCAGGTCCTATAGGATTTGTTTCACCAAGATAGCTGCTAAGCTTGTCAGCACAGGAAGATCTATGAGCTGGCTTTTGCTGTCCAAAGACCAAAATAAGTTTCGATTTCTAATTGCGAATATTTTTTGCAGCATTAGAAACAGCGTGCGGGCACAGAAATGGCGTTCAACAGGAACTAGACTAAGCTAATTAACAGTCCAGTAATCAAGTGAATCTCCTTCCCACCTTTCCAAACTGTTTTCACTCCAATTGTCTCTATCGGTTTTTCCCTGTAGTTGTCGGTTTGCTACTGCCTTCATGGAGCACACCTTCAGTCCTCTCCGCATCCTAGCATATTCATCTTCTTTCTCAGCTTCTCTTCATGAGAACTCACAGCTCTTCACTTTGTATTGACTCAGCCCCAAATGCTTTTTTTTTAGTATTCCTCTCACTGGTGTATGTGTGTGTGTATGTGTGTGTGTGTGTTCAGTATATCCCATCCTTATTATTATTATTTTTACAAACAAACCAAGGGAGCGAACATATCCCCAAAATAATCCTTGTTCTATTTTTATTTATTTATTTTATTTATTTATTTACTTAGATTCATTTCCCTGATTATGTTTTCCCATAACAACAATCCTGTGAGGTGGGTTGGGGGGGGGGAGACACACACACACACACACACACACACACAGAGAGAGAAACAGAAACAGAGACAGAGAGAGACAGAGACTGGCTCAAAGTCACCCAGCTGACTTTCACGGCTAAGGCAGGACTTGAACTCACTGTCTCCCATTTCCTAGCACATTGCCTTAGCCGCTAGAGACCGAAATAATACTTGTCTTAATACAAATACATGTATTAAGTACAGATACAGAAATAGATGACCCTGTCTTCCTTACGCTGCTAAGCAATTGCAAATGTATCCCACGGCCATGTTTTTCATCTTTGACTTCTGTTTTCTGACCTTAGCCATCTTACAATCTTCAGAGTGGAAGGGCTCCAGCGTTTTCTTCAATAGCAATGAAGAAAGAAATCCAGTAGCCATCCCAGCTTCAATTGACTGCACTGTTTTGCACAAATTTAGGGGAAAAAAGAAAAAAAATCACTTTCACTCTGTGAAGAAGTTTGTGGCCAGGTGACCTTTGTCTGAATCATTATTCAGCTTAGATATGTTAAAAACTAGCATCTCCTGTTCTCCATGCGATGCTCTTCAGCCTTTTATTCTTTGAATCACATTTGAGCTGGATAAAGGTTCAGGCAAAGGTCACCTAGAAGTAGCAGAAAAAAAATATTTATAAAATAGAACGCATAGCCAGAAGATCTGCTGAAGTTTAAAAGCGGGTGAAAACAACAGAGACATGATATCTTCGTTAAGAGCTACCTAGACACCAGAAGGGTAGGATTTAAATGATTCAGAGACGTGATATCTTGACAAAAATTCAAAGATGGGCAGGTTATGGAAGGTCAAAGAAAGAGACAAAAGAAAGTATCAACTACATTGAAAGGATGCTGAAGACCCAACACCTAAGTAAATTCCATCAAGTTATAAAATAAATAGTCACTGGCAAAGATGGTGATGAAGTTATATTTGCTCAATGACAGTCGACTTTTCAGAAAAAGATGAATCATTCTGTGTCATTCAAGTTAGTTAAATTTTAAGTTTCTTCCCAAATAAATCTGCAGACATAAAGCAAAAAGGTGAATTTTAGGCATAATGATAAACAGCATTTTTTTAACTTGCCAAACTTTTCTTCCATTTTTTTTTATAGAATTTCAGATCTGCTACCTAAAGAAGAGATCCTGGGCAAAAATTCCTAGGAAACCCAACCACTCTGGCCAATGCTAAAAGATACTGGGAAATACAGTATCTGATTTAATTAATTAATCTGATCTAATTGCATATATATCTGATGACCATAATGCTCCAGGTTAATCAAGATGTCATGAGACAGTCACAAAAAATAGTACAGACAACATACTATTCCATATTCCTAATTAAGTCCATCAATTCTGTAACCAACAAATTAGTTCCCATATTTATTAAAACCTACAGAAAAAAAAATAGTAAACAATGTGAAATTGAAGTTTCGTAATATCTCTTACCCACTTTACATCTCCAAGCTGTTGCAGCGTCAGAGACACATCCAAATCTTGGGATTAAGGGTTGCAGTAACACATGCATCACACTTCAGCATTAAGCACATGCTGTTCTAATTTGTTACAAACACAGTAATTGTAAAACTGCAATACCTGAGAAAGCGGTGCGATCACAAAATCACATGAAAATGGGGGAAGGCGGGGAAAGAAGGAAGTTAAAGCAAAAGCCACAGGAGATAACTCTCCAAGGAGGACATCATGGGGACACAATAAATCAACGTGGTTGATTGACATAAATGGGATTGACATACCCTTTAATCAAGACCTGCCCTAATTTGTCAGAAACATTTCTTTTCATGGGAGTTAGGATATTAAAAAATAGCAGCCACAAATTTGGATCAAAGCCCTATTTTATTTTTATTTTACTTTTTTTTTATATTTTTTACATTGTGGCAGATGTCTTAAATTTTGGCACATCTCTTCCTGCAGACACCTCTCTTTACAGGAGTTAATAGCAACCTGACCAAATGAAACCATCCATCATGGTGTTTGAGATCATTTTAGAGGTTGGGGTGGCATTGTTCCTACTGATGTTTATGGTAGCCTGAGTTTCTGAAATCTTAACAGTTGCTTAGAATCTTCTAAATAAAAGTTGTGGATATCCCGTCAAGCTCATAGCAAATATTTTAATTTAGGGGCAGAGCAGATTTCAACAAGTTTTTGTTTTAATTTCAGGGGAGCATAGAACATAGAATAAAAGAGTTGGAAAGGACCTGGGAGGTCTTCTACTCCAACCTCCACCTCAAGCAGGAGAACCTGTATCATTTCAAACAATGGTTCTCCAGTGATGAAGTATCCACAACATCTGGAGGCAAGCTATTCCATTGGTTGATTTCTCTCATGATTAGGAAATTTAATTCCAGGTTGCTTCTTCCCTTGGTTAGTTTCCATCCATTGTTTCTTGCCTTGTCTTTTGATGCTTTAGAAAATAAGTTGACCCTCCTTGTCTTTGTAGGAGAACCTCAAATATTGGAACACTGCTATGTCTCCTCTAGTCCTTCTTTTCTTTAGACCAGACATACCCAACTCCTGTAACCATTCTTCATATCATCCAGCCCCCTAATCTTGTTCTTGTTGCTCTTCTCTGTACTGTTTCCAGAATCTCAACATCTTTTTTCTATTGCTATGGTGGTACAGTGGTTAGAATGCGATATTGCAGGCTATTTCTGCTGGTTGCCAGATTCCAGCAGTTTGACAGTTCAATTCTCACTGGCTCAGGTTTGACTCAGCCTTCCATCCTTCTGAAGTTGGTAAAATGAGGACCCAGATTGCTGAGGGCAATATGCTGACTCTGTAAACCATTTAGAGAGGGCTGTAAAGTTCTATGAAGTGCTATATATGTCTAAGTGCTAGTGCTATTGTTATTGTGGTGACCAAAACTGGATACAGTATTCCAAGTGGGAGGTCTTGCAGAACAATTATATAATATTATTATATATTACATAATAATATATGATAATATTTATGATAGTTGTAACTATTGCAGAACAGTTCTACAAATGGTTACTTCAGTTCTTTTGCAAACTATCAGTAAGCCCTTTCAGTTGAGGAAAATGTATTAAGAAGTTCCATGAGCTGAATTGTCCAAGGCTTGATATTTAGAGAGATAGTCCATCCAAGTAAAGATTTGGCATTTCTAAAGTTCAGATGAAATGATATTTTCATCAGGAAATGAAAATAGTCAAGTAAAATATCCTCCAACATCTTTCAGTGTTTTCAGTTTATTGTGTCACTGACGAAGAACAATAAGTGGGGAATATTTGACCATGGGATTTAGTAAGAAGGTAATGATGTTAAATATTCTTTTTTTTTCCTATTAAATTTATCTTTCATTTTCAGCTTGAAAGAGTCCCAAAGTAGCAAATAAAAAAGAGGTGGCCTTTTAAAAAAATCCTGAAAAAAAGCAAAATCACATTTGACCTGAGGCTGCATTCTTATTAGAAGTAAATAGACTGAATTTGCTGCCTTTTTTTACATGTGTGGAAGCTCTTCAGCAAATTTGACATTTTTTCTTCTTTCATAATAAGAGATTCAAGGGAGTCAGGGAAAAGTGATAGTCATTCTTAGTGAAAAAGCAGAAACAGACCTGGGCTATGGCAGAACAAAGCATTGCCAGAGCTTTGGAGAATGTGCTACAAGATACTAAAGATGGAATTGATACCCCATATAAATACTATTGTTATAACATTTCTTTGTATTCAGCTGAGAGGTTTGTTATCGCCAGGCATACTTTCAGCTGCCACTGTTTCCTCTAAATTAAAGAGCCTATAATTTCTAGAACTGCAGGCTCCTGTCTAACCAGAAAGGTAAAAGGAGAAGGGTTGTATATGAATTAGTAGCTATTGGGAATTCTTGAGATAGATAGTACAGAGGAAGATGCAGGTGACTGATCTTGCATTTTATCAGATGCAGAAACCTTGCTGGGACTGTTATTATCACCCTCCTAATCTATGAAAATGTGTAGCTCTAAAAGTCAATGGTTCAATTATTTTCCCTTCTCTCTTTTTTTCCTCAAGGCTGGTAGAAAAACCATAGGATATGTGGAGACCTGAATACTGCATTTTTGAATAATGAATGGGATGGTTATTTTACTTCCTGTGTCTTCTACTTTCACATCATTTATTTCACTAATATTTCTGCTAGCACTACAAGTGTTGATTATAGCTCTTCTCCTCCTCCGCCTCCTCCTCGTCCTCCTCCTACTCCTCCTCCTCCTCCTCCTGCTCCTCCTCCTCCTCCTCCTCCTCCTCCTCTTCATATTCTTTTATGCTTGAAATAAGATAAATATTATATTTCCAACTCATGGGAATAATCCAGGTAACAATTTCTTCCAATAGAAATTGGAAGGACATTTTTGCCTACATAAAAAGAAAAAAAAAAGTTAAGAGAGATTTTATTTACCTAAAACTTAATTTAATCTGTTAATACTTTAAACTTTGGACAGTTATGATGAGAAGCCAGGAAAAATGACTCAATGCTCTTACTTTATAAGAGCCCCTAACAGTAATTGATTGTGAATCTTTTATTCAGTGGTGGCAAGCTGGGAAAAGTCATAATACTGTAGTGCTTAGGTGTCCATCTCATGGTGCACTTTGTATACTTTTGCTTACTTATTCCCACCCATTAATGCAAAAGACACAAGATAGAAAAGACCCAAGCAGCAATGAGACAAGCACTACAGTCAGTTCCTTTTTGTCTATGGTCATAAGTAACCTTGCAAAATAGTGCATTGAGGCTTGCTCTGTATTTGCAAAAAGTAGAGTTAGCTGGTGTCATTTGTTTAGTTTTTTACTGAGTTCTTTATTTTATCTTTGGCCTTGACAAATTCTTCGGGGGGAAAATCTCTCAAATATCCATGTGCATTTCTGTGCCTAGCATATCCCATGTACTAATTGGAGGGATGTATAACCCAGTTACTGTATTATATAATCAATATAGAAACAAGATACAATACCATATGACTAAATAGGCTTAATGATTAACATCAGTGTGTCAGTGGATGGACAATTCAGGTTGACATTGTAGGTAACAGCAAACTGAAACCGAGAGGAAGTGGACATTTTCAGTTAGAAGATCACACTGTTATTATTCATGATATAGAAGCAAAAGAAAGAAACAAAAATATTCATAGTTTCATATATAGACATGTAATGCAGACTGAATAATTACTGAAGGATCTATGTTAGACAACCTTATAATATAATGGTTATTCAACCTTCCACTCTATCGATGCAGGAAAAGAGGAAGTTGATCAGTTTAATGATTAAATCAATCTAAAATAGAACATGGTATGTTCAAGAAGCTTCTTAAGGTAGAAGAGTGGAAAGCAACATTGAAAATTGAAAGAGGAAAACATGGTTATATGGTATGACCCATCTTTTCCTATTCGTGGAAATGTATTTCAATGCTTGGAAATATGGAATGAGATAACGATAAAGAGAAAATTATTAGTGATCATTAAGAAAATCTAATGTGAGATCCCATGCAACACGATGTTCAATGTAAAAGATGTTTTTATTTATGTAAAAATAAAAAATGTTTACAACATAAAAAAAAAAGTCATAAAATGGGAGAAAACTCACCTAACAAATTTCTCACTTACCAACATAAATTCTGGGCTCAGTTGTGGTTCTAAATTGAGGACTGCCTGTACAATTTTGATTCAATTTTAATGTATTCCAGCCAAGGGTCCGTATGCATTTTACTAAATTGTTTCTTTCAAAATAGTGCAATCTATTTTTAGTTGATATCAGTATAGAGGCACTCTAATATTTTTTTCTCCCAACAAAAAAACTTATTTCTACTTTCTCTTTATTTTATTTATTACCAGTTTCTAGCCTTCTGTCCCTACCACTCGTAGAGGCTCTTAAAAATGCCACGTGTAAATATAAATCACAGAAGGAATTAATTTATTTTCTACAAATAGACAATTATTCATAGACACTTGGGAGGCCAAAACAGGCTCATGCTGAAGTCAGCTGCTTCATGTAGAGCTTGAAAGCTGTAATTAACTTCTTGGTTTGCCAAATAATTGTAGGCACTGATGACATTGGAACTAAGTGCTGTCACCTGTTTTCTGATTCAGCAGCAGTGAATTAGGACAAAATGAGCTCCCATTCAAACTGGCAAGAGATGTTTAGTGAACATTCATTCCTTTGTTCTTTGGCTTGTATACATTTATATAAGCAATGACCCCACACACCCAGGCTGAAAAAACTCTCCTTTGGAAATGGTAAGGTTGTAGCTGTAGAACATAAAACTGTATTTTTATTGGGGGGGGGGGGGAGAGACTCTTAGATCGAGAACACCATCCAGGTGAAAGGCAAAAAGGAAGGACTGATGTTTTTGCTGATGCTTTTTCTTCTATGGAGCCTTATTCCAACCTTCCCCCAGAGCTCTAAAGGGTTCTTCAAATCTCTGGAAAACAGCCTGCTTCAGTTTTCCCATCACAAAATCTGTCACCGGATGAGGCACAATTATATATACCTCTTGGTATTGGTTCAATTGTAGTACCTCAAAGCACAGTTCAGCATTATTATTATTATTATTATTTATCAAATTTATAGGCTGCCCAACTCCTGTAGGATTCTGGGCAGCTTACAACAATTAAAATATACAAAAAACATTGTTAAACACAGTTAAAATGTAACTGCACAAGCACAGACTCATGCATCTTTTGTCTGGCTATTTGATACTACAATTTTATACACATAAATTCCCAGCAATTTTTGTCTGCTTTTTTTCCTAACAAGCTAGCATGTCATGATTTGCAGGAACGGTATGGAAATTCTGCTGTATGGCTGGAAACCTCTCATGAAAAACTTGTTTGTTCACTAGACACCATAGCTAGTACTAAAGGACTTACAGTATAACTCATTTATATTTCTTTTTTTGTGGATTGATATCTGTTTTCATTACAAAGGGGAACAATGATCAGGGTCACTTCTACTTCTGTTATAATTATGAGAGCCGTGGTGGCACAGTGGCTAGAGTGCAGTACTGCCAGCTACTTCTGCTGACTGCCTGCAATTTGGCAGTTCGAATCTCACCAGGCTCAAGGTTGACTCAGCCTTCCATCCTTCCAAGGTGGGTAAAATGAAGACCCACATAGGCAATACAAAAGCAGTTAAGGCATTAGAGACCCCTCCCCTGTCATTATGCAGATTCAGCCAATCCACAGGTGTGAAGATGTTTTGGTAACAGCTCTGCTGAAGGTTAGATAAGGAGCTGCTTCTCAGGGTCGTTTCCCGCCATCTAGAGTGGAAAATTACTAGATAGCCTTCCCTTGAAACATTCCAGAAATGGTGAGAAGATCCATCCCCCTTAGTGCAGGATACATAGTAATAAAATACTAATTAGTGACAGGAGAAGAAAGGAAAGTGAAAGTAGGGAAGGGCACAGTTGAACCCCCCCCCCTTCTCCCAAACGAATGGCAGGGTCACTTTTTAGAGACCTGACAACCAGATTGTTGTAGATAAAAAAAACATACAAATAAATTAAATTCATTCATTTCCCTGTACAAATTGCATTTACCTTTTCTAAAGGTAAAGGTAAATGGTAAATTGCATTTACCATTTACCTTTACCTTTATATGCAAGTTAATATTAAGCTTGAAATCTTAAATACCTATTGGTGGAACAACTCGTAAAACCCAAAGGCACTTATTTTTAAGTACAAATGCATAGAATTCCATCAGACAGTTATCTTATGGTGGCACTTCATATTTTGGACTTCATGCACTTACATACTGGTGCAGAATAAATCTATATTTAGTTATACATAATCCTTAAGCAGCATAGTACCCTTGACCGGGAAAGAGATCTAATAAAATAAATAAATAATAAATAAATAATACACCAAGAAATTTTGCAAGTGAGACCAGGTCTCACATCTACTTGTGAGACTTAGAAGAACTAGCAAGAACTACTCAAGTTAGAATATTAGTACCAAACTAGATTCACCTAGAATCCATATGTATAATTGTTATTATAAAGAAAATAACTTATATAATAACTTTAAAGAAAAATGTAAAAACACTGATTCATGCACTATGTAATTTCATTTTTTTCTTTCACCAAACAGAGGAAAAAAGGCAAACATTGCCCCCTAATGGGAACATGGTATTAAAGAAAAAGGGCAAGAAATGTGCCTTCTTTCTTTAAAGGTACTGAATTTGCAATTCTAAAGAAGTATCTACTGTAGACTTTTTACTAAACCATTAGAATTAGCACTTCTAGTCAGCTAGATGGAATTTAACAGCATCCACATCGCTAAATTCTGCTATTTTTAGATGAATATACCACAGGATATGTGGTCTTTGGTGGACTCAACTAGACCTAACAACAGATGTTAGAAATTTACTCTTACTGCCATACTTTTTTTTTCAAGCAGGCCTAAATGTTAGGGTTTTTTTAAATGTGAGGTTTTTGTACTTTTACTGCAGAGATTTTATTGTACTTTTAAATTATAATGAAGCCAATAATTAATTAAATTATAAAGAAGTTAAAAAAAACACAGCAATACAACCACACAATTATAGATACATCTATACTAATATATAACTGCTGAGTCACCATCCCAACCTTAACCCTAACCCCCACCCCTGGGGTTGCTGGTTAGTAAGCTGGCAGCCCAGGTTCAGAACCTGAGCGCCATGTGACAGGCTGAGCTCCCGTCCATGCTCCAGCTCCTGCCAACCTAGCAGATTGAAAGCATACAAATATCAGTAGATAAAAAGGTAAAGCGCTCTGTGATGTTATACTGGCCACATGACTATGACGTGTTTTCGGACAGCGCTGGCTCAATGGCCTTGAAACGGAGATTAGCACCACCTCTTATAGTCAGCGATGACTGAAAATCCGCAGGAAGTCCTTTACCTATGCTAACATATTAACAGTACCTTCATTCAGCACTATTGTAACTTAAAATGGTCGCTGGACAAATTGTTTTTAGAAGAATCCTGAAAGCTGTTAAGATGTACCTTGAAAAAGTCCATAGCATTTCTACAAAACAGCAACAAATGTGATAAATATAGCAATCAATAAATCCAATTAAAAAGTCCAAGTAACACTTGAGCAAAAAACCATCTAGCATTTTTGGTCAGTATTAATTCTAAATGTCACATATAACAGAATCCTAGTAAATAATCCGCTTCTTACTCTTAATTCTCTTCTTCCCATCTCTTTTCTATTAAGATTAGATAATGGGCATCCATGAGATTTTATGCAACACAAGACAATGCTGCTTAATTAATGTCAAGTTTTATCTAGGGCAGAAGTAACATTTTGGTGTCTTTGAATTTAAGTCACCAGCAACAGCACAATAGTAGCATTAGGTTGTTACTCAGGAGGATAAGCTGATATGCTTTTTGGCTCATGCATATGGTGGTATTTACAAGGTGCTCTTAATTATGTTACTTAGTCATATGTAAAACTAATTCAATAACACTCTCTTATTTGAAGGATTGTAGCTCTGGGCAACAGACTTTACAATGATTTTCAAGGGAGTTGAGATTAGCATGAGACAAGCACAGCTTTGTGAAAAAAGCCATTTACCTATTATCAGCTTTGACCTAATAATATAAGCTCCAAGTGATTGCAAAAAGTGATTAAAAATGGTATTATGGAGGCTTAAAAGTTGAAAAAAGTTGTTTGACTCCAACCTAAACATGACATCCTATGTAACCAAAAATCGATTTTCCATACTTCAATGTTTGAACTTTTAAAAGTGGATGCAGCACCACTTAGCAAATTTTGAAGAGGCAACAAATTAGAAACTTTCAATGAACATTTACAATCATTTATCTAATTTCAAAAAAGAAACTCTTTTTTTAATGTAAATGTTCATTATTAATTAACTTATTCTTTTATTCTTTAATCTTCTTCCGTCATACTTGTAAATGAAACAAAAACTAGCTCTTTGAAAAAAACAACTATGATTTTGCAATCATTCCTACAAAGTTTTATTATTTGCTATTATCCAATATTACGCTAATCCCAAAAGATGTAAAACCCTAATAATATAGTATATATACTACACTACACTACACTATATAATCATACTAATTCAAAAAAATATATATATAAAGTCTTCTTCAAGTCAAGTTTGACTTCTGGTTCTTTCATGGACAGCATTAGACTCAAAAGTGACGTTGCCTTAATTTGCCTACAGAAAGAGTTCCACAATCAATGTTGGTTGTCACAAAAAGATCCTGTGCTATGATTCCAACAACACCATCAGGGCTTGAATTACAGCTCATAAATCGCAAATATATTCACCACTGTAACTGTGACCCCAAATATATTAGAGACTAGCTGATTACCCGGCATTGCCTGGGTAATTTCTTATGGGACTGCCATCTTCCTTCCTTCTTTCTCCCTCCCTCCTTCTTCCCTTCCCTCCTCCCTCTCTTCTCTTCTTCACCATTTTCCTTCTTTCGTTCCTCCTTCCTTTCTTTCTCCCTCGCTCCTTCCTTTTCTGCCCCACCTCTTCAAAACCAGTTTATATGACTATATCAGTGATTAAAAGTGTGGCTGTTCCAAGAAAAGATGCTGAAGCTGGCAAAGGACACCCCTTGGCCACAGCCACCATTTAAGCATTCAAAAAGAAAGATGAATCCAGAAATATCTCCAGGTAGTGCTTCTGCTCCTTCAGAACCAACATGTTCTGTTTTTCTTATTTCTCTGAGAATCCTGAAAATATGCAGTGTTCCAAATCTCAACTATGCCTCGAGGGTTAAGCTTTATATAGAACCATTCAGACTGACATTTCGCTTGCTATCCTTTTCATACTGTCTCGGCATCAGTAGTTGCATTAATCATTCCCAATTTTACTTCCCAACACACAGCTGTCTTCTTACATCTGCTAAAACAACATTTGACCTATTTGCTCCTACATCTTCAAAGACACCTGCTATAAGACTTCACCTGGAACATCATATGTCATATCCAATCAACAAATTTTGCAGTTGTATGATTAATGCAGAACACTGAGTTCAGACGCAAGACAGACACTTCATGAACCAAAATTCAAGGGAAGACTGAGGGATGTGGGGGAACAAAAAGGTACAAGAGTTTTAATTGCACTAGGGAGAACAACATCTAAATATGAATAAATTGAATGTAGTGTTTCTTATTGATCTAAACATAAAT
This sequence comes from Boaedon fuliginosus, assembly GCA_027560395.1. Taxonomy (NCBI): domain Eukaryota; kingdom Metazoa; phylum Chordata; class Lepidosauria; order Squamata; family Lamprophiidae; genus Boaedon; species Boaedon fuliginosus. The sequence continues at coordinate 9,703 of JANHGC010010469.1, read as the reverse complement.
GCTCTTACAAGAAGATGGGGTAAATCTGCCAAAACCGAATTAGGGCTTCTATTCATTCAGTTCCTTATGTCAAGTATACTGAGAGGTAAACAGCTACTATGGAGACTTTTTAGCAAAGTGCTAGATTTTCTTTTTAATCCCAATGACATCCTGCATTAACGCTGAAAATCTCCGGGTAGGCTATGCCTTGAGTAAATAGGAAGTGAGAAAACACAGCAAGGAATATTTGGATGCAACAGTAATAGAGTGATTATGTGACACACTTTAGAAAGAACAGCCCTGTGAATGAAGAGCTATCCTGTTTTCATGTATGAAGGTCTTCTGTATTTCTCAAGCGAACAGCTACACTTGATTTTGAGGGGCATGCTGAGAGCTGTACTCTCTGAAGGAAAGATGGAGACAGGACAAAACTAAATTTGCTGTTTTCCAAAGACATATAACTATTTTTGATCCAAAGGCCATACTTGGTTTTTTGAGTGGTATGTTGGGGATAACGATACAATAGAAGGATACCTCAGATTCATTAATCATGATTATAGGCTTATTTCAACAAAGCACTTTAAATGTGACTTCCTGATATGGCCTTTTCCGGATATTTTGGACTATAATGGCCAATGGCAATAGTCACCATGACCAATGGTCAAGGAATGACAGAAATAAGTCTCTAATTGCTGATTGCCAAATACCCAAAATGGGATAAATCTGAAATCTGGATTATATAGTTAAGCACAATTTTTTTTATTATAGAATATTCCTTCTGCAATTTAACCAAGGAAATCAAAATGACAGTGAAAACAGTTCTTCCAATCAAAAGAACTGGCAAAATATATTATCTGTGATACAATCCTGGATCAAAGTTGTGACTTTGTACAGACAAAAGAGAAATAATCTCTCCCAGTTGTGTCTCAAATACAATTACTTGTTTAAAGATTAAGAAAACGTTTCTGCATTTGTAGTTTTCCTCATGATCCACATTACCTCATATATTTATAAAGAAACTGCAGCAGCACTGATAATATTGCCATGCTATTTTAAATGGACCAGTGATAAGTATGCATTTAGCTTCTTCATGTCCATTTAAAATAGTATGGCAATATTATCAGTGCTGGAAGTTTTGAATAGAGAGTATCAGGATGAAAAGATAACAGGCATAAAAGTTAAAAAAGAAGTTTATAAACTGAAAGCTTTCACTGATGATGTAATTATATTCCCTCTTTGGGTGTGATCTCAGGAAGCTTTTTTACAGAAAAGAAATGATGGTGAGCTCAGACTGATGGATTATTGTTAGGGAATAATTTTTAATCAAGGTGGAACTACTCTTTAATCTAAAAAAAAGTTGGGGTTACTTAGAAGGGTGTGTCTATCACTGGTTTACATATATACAATTGAAAGAAAGATTTCAAGTAGCTAAAATGTTATGGGTTGCAAAAAATGAATTTGAAATTGTATTATGTGGTAATGATGAAAAGGTTATTACCAAGGTTTATAATCTGCTATTATTGGAGAACAAATATGTAAAGCAATGCATGATTTAATGGGCAAAGAATTTTGGGTATAATGCTGGAACAATGGGAACACAGGTGGGAGAAGGGTTTAAAATGTACACTGAACTAGAATTTAAAATAATTTTTGTAAATGTACTACTGGTATTTAACACCTAATAAATTGTCAAAGATTTATAAAGGTACTTCAAATGTATGTTTGAAATGTAAACATATGGAAGGAATTTCCTACTAACTTTGGAGGACTTGTGATAAAACAAAAAAATACTAGGGTAAGATTCATTTTTAATACAGAAAAATCTTAAAACAAATATATAAATTAAACCAAAGATTTTTCTTCTAGGGTTAATAGACAAAGAACCTGAAAAAAATTGGAACTTTGTTATTATGCATGTTGACCATAGCGGGAATGCTTTACGTTCAAAAATGAAAAGATACATTAATTCCCACAATGGAGAATGATAGAACAAGCAGGGAAGGGCAAATTAATGGCCTTAATCAACAAGAATACATCTAACTATCTGGAAATCACTTCTGGATTTTGTGCTTGAAATAGAAATAAATGAAACTCTGACTTTGTGATTTACTGATTAGACAAGTTTTTTTGTTAGAGAAATGTCTAGTTAGTATATGTGAAATAAGAAGGCTATAATGTAATACATTCCTTCTACTGAACTGAAAAGTTAATGCTTTTCCCCCTTCATCCTTCAATTCTTTCTTTCCCCTTTCCCACAATTTTCATTTTTATTTTATACTCTTAATATGTTTAATAAGATTATGTTGTTAACATCAAACCAAACCTGGCAGAAACCATCTTAGTTGCCACACAGAAGGGGAAGGGGGGAAGGAGATTGGAATGCCTTACTAGACACAACAGAGATCTTTCTTGTGGGAACCAAGGTCATCTCCACTGGCAATGGATAAGGTTGGGGAAGGAGTGCCTGGAGAGCCCGCCTGTTGAACTAATTGGCCAATGGGACCTATGACACTTGGGGATGGGTTTATTCCCTATTTTAATTATACTGAAACAGTGCGAACTATTTAGAGTTGATTTTCCCTTAACTCATGCTGACATGATATACTCAATAAAGCCCTTTGAGGTGGATTCAACTCTTAGGGTTCTGATTTGCTTGGGTTCATTAGTTGGAACTTTGACATATATTAGATAAACAATATTATGGCAAGATTTTTCTCCCTTTTCCCAGAAAACTTAAGCACAGTGTTTGTGTATGTAATTCTGTTGAAGAGAAATGTGTTTCTCTTAACTATCATATTAAGGGACACATAAATGTGAGAAGACATCAAATTGTGGATTTTTCTCTTTTGAAAAAAGTGAAGTTCAGTTAGGAAAAAGCTAAAAAGGGAGATTGAGAGTGATACATTTTTTAAAAAGTAGGTAATTAAAGGAAGTTTTTTTTATCCATATATTGTTGAGTCAGCCAGCTACCGTTCTGTCCTTTCCTTATCCAACAGAGAGCAATTTCAAAGTCAGGTAGGAGACTAAATAATACCTGGCAAACAAAATCACCTCACCTTCTTGATCAGTAATTCAAGGAATGTTTCTGTTAAGGATTATTTTGGGGTGGAAGTTTGATATGCAATTTATATTCAGCAATGTTCTTGACTTGTACAGAGGCCACTTTCTTGAGGACAAATAAACTGTACTCAAGTCTAAACAATTAAAACAACCAATGGATAAAAATGCAATCAAACTCTACAAAAGTTGCTCGAATTATTTTAAGTTCACTCCAGTAATAATTACTTAGATAAAACTAGCTAAACTGTATAGAATCTCAATATACGTACGTAAACAGGATCTCTTTCCAGCTGTGCTTGCACCCCCTAGGCACAAGTTGCCTCCCCGGTGAACCAGTTCAAGTTCCAAGTTTGTCCTGAATAAACAGAAAGGGAATAGCCTTATTTTAATTATTTATAAGCTCTAAATTGGCCAATCAATCTGCAAACCTGCCCCCCCCCCCCAATGAAAGGGAACAAGAACATGACAGAGCATGCATGGCATACTAAACTGTGGTATTAATTTGAGGTACGCAATTTTGCCCTGAAGCTACACAAATCCTTCCAGTCCCTGTTTTGTGCAGCCACAACCATACAACCATCCAGTTGTATCATTAAATTACTGCCCAGCTTCCTACAGCTCTTGACTGAGGGAAAAAAAAGTTTAAAAAAGGCAGTGTGCAACTACAAAACTACTGCTTTACCCTGCATCAGGATAAAGGGAGCCCTGGTGGCGCCATGGTCAGAATGTAGAATTGCAGGCAGATTCTGTCCACAGGCTGCAGTTCGATCCTGATGAGGCTTCTATTCTTCCAAGGTCAGTAAAATGAGGACCCAGATTGTTTGGGAAAATATGTAAATAATGTTTCAACACTGTAAACCATTCAGAGAGTGCTGTAAAGTGCTATGGGGGCGGTCTAAGTTTAAATACTATTGCTAAATGCTGTTAACAGTATAAAAGCAATTTGGTACCCTACAAATGTGGACTCTAACTCCTCCAGTTGCTATACAAATGGTAACTGAAATCAGGAAACATTTTCTGGGTACCAAATTGCCCATCCCTGAGATACAGCATAGCTAATCCAAATAATGTAAAGCACTTGGAAACATTTCATTGAATATAAACTATTTTGCAAAAATTCCAGTGGCATATGTTAGAAAAAAAACTCTTTTTGTATAAAATGTTTGTTAAAACATATTCACATTACTAAAATAGTAGCATTTCAAATAATAATATTCCTAAATTTGCAGCTATGTCACCACTTTTTTGAAGGAATGCTTTAATCCTCCTTACATTGAGAAAAAGCAATTTAACAGTGAAAATGTTTGGGCTCTGAGCTCCATCTGGTTGCTGCTGATAAGGCCAGCCACATGACTAGGGAATTTTCCACTCTTCGGGCAATTTGCAGCACTCACTGAATTTCTAAAAACTTAACAGTAAAGCTGTGACACAGATTTCATATTAGTGAACAGAAAAAAAAATGCAAATCACACCTCAGATCATTAGATGAATATTAAAATATTTATTTTCTGAAATCTCTTCAGTGTTCTTTAAAGCAATGGTAACTCACTGTTCCATAAAAAAAGGAAAGGCATTATTGATTCCTGAGAAATAACAAAAGGTGGCCCCTGTCCTTGAAAAAGATTGCATAGAAAAAGAGGAGTGAGGAGAGGAAAAGAAAGGAAAACAAAGCTTTTACAAAGGAAAAAAAATAAACAGAGCTATGCTCTCTCAACTGAGCTAGTAAGAGTGGCCCTGCTTCCTCTCACTCCCTCTGTTGTAGTGAAATGGCTGTTAGATGTTAAGTAGGGGAGAACCGAACGTTCCTTACAGAGCTTGGGATGGTCCCTTTTGCTCTCTGTCCTCTTCACAGTCATTTTACCTTCCAAATAAAAAAAACTTTCTTCTTTGACCAAACCAACATAGTTGTGTGATAATTTTGGATATTTTTTTTCAATACAGTAGAACTATCCATGACATGTATATTATGGTTTTGAATGCGTAGGACCAGCCACCACTTTTATTAGGATAAACAAGTAAACAAATCATTGGATTTTTTACATTTCTAGAAGCATTCTTATAAACTGATATATTTTTCAGATAATGAAAACTATCCTGTACTTAAAGTACTATAACCTCATTTTTGGTATTCCAGCACTGTTAACCCATTCATTTTTGAATTCATTTTTTCTTGTTGCAAATGATTGGAATATATGACCTTTAACAGATGTAAAATCCAATAACACTAAAAAAGAACTTTCTGAAACCTTTTAAGAAAAGTCCTAGTGTACGAATAAGTAACAACAACAAAAAGAACCCTATAAACCAAATTTAGTTCTTATTACCTTGTACTTTTACAAAGGTCAAAATATACAACCATTCATCAGCTTAGAAAAATCATTGTTCTTCATAGCTCTCTTCTTGAAGGCTCAAGAAAAGGTTACTAACTTCCTGAAATACTCACATGCATTAATAACTGTTTCACAGACAGACTATGTGCAAGTATGCCATGAGATAATTCTACAGACTTTCAAAGTACCTAGCGGTGTCAAAAAACCTCAAACCACTATTGCAAGAAAAGCTACAAAAAAGTAACCAAGCATCTATTCTGAACACATAGGACAGGCTCAAAGGTGGTATTCAGCTGGTTCTGACCAGTTCTGGCATATCAGTAGGGAAAATTTTGACTGGTTCTGTGGAGAACTGGCAAATACCACCTCTGAGTGGCCCCAGGGGCACTCTTACCTCTCCTATATTCTGTTTATTAGCTCAGCTGATTCCTGTGGAGAACGGATTGCCACACCTCACCTGAGCTAAAAAACAGCACAGTTCACCAGTGTTGATTCAGAGGGCAGTCTGAGCCCTGTGTACATTTGGCATGAAGCACGCATTCGGTGCGCACACACAGTAGGCACGCCTGCACAGCTCACCAGCGTTGATACACAGGGTGGTGTTTGAGCCCTGCACATGCGTGTGCAATTGGTGCACGTGCACGCGAAGCAACCTCTCTGAAACGGTAGGAAAAATTTGTGAAACCCACAGCTGGACTATATTATAAGAATTACTAGAAAACAGAATTGGTAATGCTTTGGAAATACTAGAAATCGGAATTTGTAATTTTAATAATTGAACATTATCAGGCTACAATTGTGATGACAATATTGTTTTCCTTGCAACTGTCTACCGAGTGAAGATTCTCCAGAGAGAATATTTATCTCTGAGACATATTTATTTTATTTAAAAACTTATATAGCCATTTGTCTGGGGGACTCACAAAAATCAATACAATCGTAAAACCTATACAAAATATTTGAACAATACTTTGACGATAAAATCAATTGCTATAGACGAATTAGGGAAAGTGTCCATGACACAGTCTGATAAAAATCTTCTGAATGGTTTGCAGTTTTTATTACCAAGGTTATATTGAAAATTATTTATTTATTTATTTGATTTGATTTATACCCCGAGTTCCCCATTGGGGGAAGAGAGGCGGGATAAAAATCGAATAAATAAATAAATAAATAAATTTCCCCGGTCAATTCTTGATAAGTTCATCAAGTCACATTTCCTCATTCCTTGTAGATTGAGGGTTGCCCATTAAGGCAACTGAAGAAATCTTTAGAATAGTGTTTTACCCACCTGGCTACCGAGTACATGAAAAGAAAATCATTGTCTGGTGATCCAGGAGTCTTGCTGTAGTCAGTGTATTTTTTCTGGGTAGTATTTTTGATATCTTTCATCACTGACTCCATTTCTTTACTTAAATTGGTTTCTGACTGTTAAAGAAAAGAGGACTTGAATTTATTTACCAAAACTAACAGCAATAACAGAAAAAACATAGAGAATGAGTTCTGCAAGTATAAGGCAATGAAATATTAAATTAAATAGAACTATACAACATTCCATTGCATCTTAACAGAGAGATGTTCAACAAACTCTTAGTTATTCAATAAAGTATTCGCAAGAGTTCACTGACAGAGGTGTTTTAAAACAAACACTTCCAACATGCTAGCCTTTCATTAAGATTAAATATATTAATATTTTATTGTACTCCTGTACAAATGGTAGAATACAAAACAAACTTCACATTAATAACAAAAATAGGCTTTATTCTTTTAAAAGCTAAGCAGTACAAAGTAAAAAGAAATAGAAAAAATGAGAAAGTCAGACCATATTAATCAGCATTGTAATATCTGCTCAAAAGTATGTAATTGTAATTTATTTCCAGGTAGATTTGGATTAATTGGACCCTAAAGCTTATAAATGAAAGTATATTTTTAAATGTCATTATAAAGCTTCAAAATATAAAATTACATATAAAAGTTATGATAAAATGAATTAATCCATAAAGTTTATTGTAACGATAAACATTCTAAACTGGAAAATTTTAAATAGCTTTCAGTCATATATGCAATTATTTTTACACTATTGCAACACTTCTTGAAATATGATTTAGTCCTATAAAAAGAAGCTGGAAAGCATGGATTTAATACTCAATATTTACTTATATTAAAATGCAACAGCAAAATGCTGAGATAATCATAACTTCTTTTTAAAGGTGATATAATTGAATTTATCTATTTGAAACTAATTTTCCAGAAACCTTTACATTTAATGGAGAAACAGTAGACAATGTTCGACTTTTAAAATTTTACCAAATAGGTGATGAATTATGAGGAGAGAAAGAGAAAGAAGATGGAAAGACAAATTAACAAGGATCTTTCTGCCTTACACTGATGCTTACTGGGAAAGTTCCCAGCTGCTCTTGAAGTTCTTCCACCTCCTTGATGAGCTCCTGCATATTCTTGGTACTATGACACTGACAAAGGTTTCGCTCTACATTGTTGCCAGGATAACATGGAAGGACACTGTTGGCGAACTGCCTACACAGAGGACAAGTAAATTCTCCCTTGTCCACAGCAAAACCCTGGAGAACCTGGTCATTCTAAAAGAAACAACAAAGTAAGTGAATTTTGGAAATGGCAAACATTTATAACTGTAACAACTCCAAAGGAAGTGGGGATTAAAAGTAAAAGAAATGAAGACTGCTGAAAGATGATAGGCTTACTTTGAAATTAAAAAAAACTGAAACAGTCCTCTTAGTAGTTTTTGAATTTCCTCATATCTGAATTTGGTAACAGTCCAGAATACATACAAACTATATTCTCTATGTTATTTTAAAATATTTAGTTATTTATTTGCATCCCATTCTTAGCCCCACTTGCTCATGTTCTAGCATTTGAAAAACGTCTGTACACTTTTATTTGGAAAAATAACTGTATGTTTACTCTCACTTGGGTAATATTCAACATCGCTTTCAATTCCTCAGCTTTTAACATAGCTTCAGACTAGACCATATCAGTGGAAGGGACCACTAGGACCACTAAATCCAGGCCTTGCTCAGGGCAACAATGAAATTAAAGCATCCTTTACAGATGGCTATCTAGTAATTGTCTACATGATCCAAGGAAGGAAGATCAACCAGCTCTATATGCAGTTGGTTTCTATGATGGAGCTACTCTTATTGTTAGGCTTTCCCCCCAAGCCCCCCCCCCCCACATACACACACACACACTTAAGGTGCAATTGGATCTGCCCTCCTGTAACATAATTCATTATCCTTTACCTGAATCTGGAATGGAAAAAAACATGTTAGGACCTTCTTCTCTCTGATATACTTCAATGTATTTGAAAAGTGCTATTATATTTCCTCCCTCATCACTCTCATAATCTTTTCTCAAGTATAAACATACAGTATCCAGATCTTTCCATCTGTCCCCATCAGATTTATTTTATACCCCCCGATTATTCTCTTGTTTTTATCTGTACTGTTCCAATTTCCTAGAATCCTTAGAATAGGGCTCAGTACTGGCCACAGTACTCAAGATGGGGACCCAATAAAGGAATAATAAAGTGTGTCTAGGAAATGTTTCTTCTGCTGTTGCAACCTAAACCAGCATTTTCATTCTTTTTGCAGGTGTAACACACTGCTGCTTCATATTCACTTGGAATTAACCACTGTACCAGTATCCTTTTTAAAAAGTAGCAAACTAGATATGTATAAGGTACCTCTCCCAAAGTTGTGTGCCTTGGAAATTTGCTTCATATCTTCATTTAATTTATTAATTAAAATATTGAAGAATGTAGGACTGAAATTTAACTATCAAGATATACTATGCTTACTGCATTCCCACAATCTATAGTAAAAGTTATCCAATTAAAATGAGGTAAGAGTAGGCTGACAAGACTTTTATCAGCCGCAGACTTTGTGCATAATTAAAAAAAAAACAATTCTTTAATTTTAAAGAATATTGAGACAATTTAGCTTGTCTTCTGATTCTTCTACTTCTCCAGAACATACCATCAGGACTAAATAACTTCCAATACATTAAACTTTATTACCTATGTTTGTTTGCTATTTATTTATATAAAAAAAATATACAAGTTACATTTGTAGCTAAATAAATTATCCTGTATTACATTCTTAATTTTAATGAATTACAATTTGCACGAATAAGAATATCCTAGTGAACTTTTGTGTTTCATATACATAGCTTTAGAAATGAATGTTTTAAAAATGAAATTAGTCATATTAATTGAAGGATAAATTACAATGGAAAGTATTTTTACTTTCATATTCCAAAACATTACTACTGAATCTTTTAGGAAATCTATATATCCC
>JANHGC010010467.1:0-12476 GCA_027560395.1 Boaedon fuliginosus | reverse complement strand
AAGAAGAAGAAGAAGAAGAAGAAGAAGAAGAAGAAGAAGAAGAAGAAGAAGAAGAAGAAGAAGAAGAAGAAGACATTGCTGGCTTCTCTGACATTGATATGAGCAGCCAATCAATACAATTTGTTACATCATGAAACATTCTGCCTATCAGAAATGTTTTGGGAAGTCCTGACTTTTTATGACCTTGAGCTTCATTCACTTTTCCAGTCCTCAGGTTCTTTCATAAGATCAGTTACCAGCCTCTTAACTTTGGTCTCTCTTCAGCTAATGCACTTATTACACTTTGTAGCTGACACAACTAGGAATTCCATTCAGCTCTCAGCTTTCAGAATATCGACTCGGTATGATCCATCCAGGACAAATTTATGAATCAAAACTGTACTTTGAAATTCTGTATGACTGGGATAGATTTAAGGTTCTTGACAATGATAGAATGAGTACCAGGTAACACTAACAGGACCTGGCATAAATATTTGTATTTTTTAGGAATAGAAACTGATACAGATGACATTTGTTCCAATGTATCATATTTCTCTGAGGCCTGCCTATCTCTATGCCACTTAATTTTTTGTGTCAGTCTGCTTTTACTCTGTTAGTTAAATACCTAATATAGATATTAACAGCAAACCATAATCCTGACAAAATGGAGTCCGATGTTATATAAGGGGTTCTTACTAGGATGGGCCAAGTTGGCCAAATAACTATGCCAACTTTCCTTTCATTTCTCAAAACCCAATGGTAAGAAGCAACAAAGGTATTTACCTCCACACGGGAAAGCAGAAATTCTTCATAACCTCAGAAAAGGCCACTTTTCAAAGCCAATAATTAGGAGATTGTACCCAGCAGAATCTGTTTTTCCAACCAATGATTGGAGCTAAGCCATCCCAAAAGTTGTTTTTCAGTGTCATGCCAAACAGGGCATCCCAGAAATGCAAATGAAAAAATTTAAAGATTATATTTATCTTTAAAAAAAAAAGACTGTTTTTAAGCTGGGCATTTTTTACATTCTTCAACACAAAAACAGGATTTTTTTCTCGCCAATTTGCTCCATTTTTCTCATTTCTGCTACTCTGTCTTTAGAAAACTGTAAAACAAATATTTCAAAAATGTTTTATGGTAAAGATCAGGATAGCTAACTCAGATCTGGCAGGGATAATGGCTCCTAAAGGAATGTACTATCCCTGGTATTTTCAACCCATTCTGCCAAAAAGTGAATAGCTATAGACATCCCCAATATAGCCTTTGGACAAATCTTTCTTCAAATAAAATTTTGAGCCACTCAGATTGAATTGGTATTCTCTCAAATTGAATTGCAACAAGATTCCTTTGAATCTCAGGTACCAAACTGAAACAGAACTCATTTACTCAAGCCTACAAGGAAATACATACCTCAAAACTCAAAAACAATTCTATAATAAAAGCCCTAAAATAGGCTTAATGCTCATTAAAAGCCTTCCACTGTGAAAGATCAACTCCAATAAGCTTGCTAAATGAACATAGCTGCAGGAGGGGATTATCAGCTTCATCTTTTTGAGAAATAAAATCTATGTTCAGGTGCTCTGGGATCAGTAAAAGGGAAAACACTAGTTGTTTGTCTTAGCTAAAGGAAAGGGATATGGAGTCCTGCACAGACATAAATGAATAGTCTTTTAGCTTAGCCATGAAACAACATTCTTATTAAAAAAAAAAGAATCTAAAAGTTATGAAACAGATGAAGTTGGGGAAAATTTTACCTCTGATTATCATTAATCTTAATTTTACAAAAGGTTATCCAAATATATTATTGTGATTTTCACAGAGATACCTTCCATGCTTGAAGGAAGAAACTACATAATTTATCTTCAAGAGTTTGTCTCTTCTTTTTTCTGCTTTTTTGTCCCCCCACTCCAACACAATTTTAAAAAAGTTTTAATAGAAAGCAACAAGAGGAAATAACTGTTATTTCTTAATGTTAAAGTAGCATATTGAAGTCATTACTGATTTCTAATTATTCAGTAATAAGTAATAATCATCTCTGTATCAAGGAAATAAGCATGTTGGCACATTTAGAGAAAATGTCATTATGGAAAGTTTGTCCATGAAAATCGGTATGAAGTTGGATAGACAGAACTTTAGATATTACATTTCTCCAAATTTACTATTCCTGAAAAAAATGCTAATTATATCTTTGAGAAGTTTATCAACACTTCTTTGTGCCTATGAAGCACACACAGAGAAGGAGAGGATCAGGATCTATTATCCCTTGGATGGATAGAAAAGAGCCAAGGTTTGGCTTCCATTTGATCCAACCTTTTGTCTTTTGCCTATTCTGAGTGAACCCTAAAGTATCCTGTAGCTACAGGTTTTTACAGAGCAATTCTGTGCAATCCCATGCAAATAGCTGTGTGGTGTCCCACACCCAAAACACACAGATCAGGACCAGCTCTTAAAAGCATAGTGTCTTTTATTGTGCACAAACCCCCAAAGTCTGTTCTGCTTAGAAGCAGAGAAATATTTTAATTTCCCAGAATGGCCCCAAAAACAGCCTGGAAACGGCCCCAACATGGCTAAAAATAGCCCAGAAAATGGTGCAGAAAATGGCCCCAAAACAGCCTGAAAACGGCCTGAATGTAGCCTGAAAATGACCCAAAAATGGCCAAACACAGCCCAGAAAATGGGCCAGAAAATGGTCCCCAAAACCAGCCTGAAAATGGCCAAAAATGGTCTGAAAACAGTCCAAAAATGGCCTGAAATGGCCTGAAAAATGGGTTGAAAATGGCTGAAAAACAGGCCAAAAATGAGCAGGGGCGGGGCCAGACAGTGGTGAAACTATTTATTCTGTCTGTCTGTCTGTCTATCTATCAGATTTATATGCCGCCTAATTCCCTCAGGATTCTAGGTGGCTTATATCCATAATAAAACATTAAAACCACAGCAATAAAAACCCTAAAAACAAATTAATATTAAAACATTAAAATATATATCATACAATCAAACAAATATATTAACACATCCATACAGGGGCAAGTCAATAATCCCAAGCCCGCTGGCAGAGCCAGGTCTTAACGGCCCGGCAAAAGGCTAATAGGTTAGGGATGGTCCAGATCCCCAAAGGGAGCTGATTCGAGAGGGCTGGTGCTGCCACAGAGAAGGCCTTCCCTCATGGACCTGCCAGATGGCATTGCTTGGCAGATGGGACCCATAGGAGGCCAACTCTGTGGGATCTAATGCGGCTGTACGAGGCATAGGGTAAGAGGAGACGGTCTCGAAGATACCAGGGTCTAAGCCATGTAGGCTTTAAAGGTGATTAACCACACCTTGAATTGCACCCAGAAAGCTATTGGATGCCAATGCAGTTGTGGAGCAATGGTGTTATATGGGCGCACCGAGGTACACTCTTAATCACTTGCATGGCTGCATTCTGGATCATTTGAAGCTTCCAAATTATTTTTAAAGGTAGCCCCAAGTAGAGCGTGTTGCAGTAATCTAACCCAGAGCCAAAAATAGCCCAGTGATTGTGAGTGATTGTGAGAAAAGGCACTTGGTCCAGGAATGGACACAGCTGATGCACTAGGTGCACCTGTGCAAAAGTCCGCCTAGCCACAGCAGTCAAATGATGTTCCAATTGCAGCCGTGGATCCAGGAGAACTCCCAAGTTGTGCACCTATTCTGAGGGGGTCAGTCTCTCCCCATCCAGTATTAGAGATGGATACTCAATTGGACCACATGGAGGCAATACCCAAAGCCACTCAGTCTTGTCAGGGTTAAGTCTGAGCCCGTTGGTCCCCATCCAGATCCTCACCGCTTCCAGGCAACAGAACATCACCTCAGTGGCATCATTGGTCCAGCCATGGGTGGAGATGTATAATTGAATATCATCAGCATACTGATGATACCCCACCCCATGACACTGGATGATCTCACCCAGTGATTTCATGTAGAAGTTGAATAGGAGAGGCGAGAGAACTGAGCCCTGAGGCACTCCACATAGTAGGGGCTTCGGGCCAGATCTCTGCCCTCCTACCAACACTGATTGAGAGTGGTCCAAGAGGTAGGAGGTGAACCACCGTAAGACAGTGCCCTTCACTACCAATCCCTCGAGCCACCTCAGCAGGATATCATGGTCAATGGTATTGAAAGCTGCTGAGAGATCAAGAAGCTCCAGGACAGAGGAACAACCCATCTTGGGCCAGCTAGAGGTCATCCACCAGCGCCACCAATGCCGTCTCAGTACTGTAGCCGGGCTTGAAGAGGATCCAGACAATTGGTTTCCTTCAAGGTCTGTAGGAGTTGAAGCGCCACCACCTTCTCAGCAACCTTCCCCAAAAAGGGGAGGTTGGAGACAGAATGAAAGTTCTTCAAATCAGCTGGGTCCAGGGAAGGCTTCTTGAGGAGGGGCCTCACCACCACCTCTTTCAAGGTTGGCAGGAAGAATCCCTCACTCAACAAAGCATTGATTTCCACTTGGAGCCAGCTGCATGTCACCATTAGCCCCAACCTGCTGAATCCTACCTCTGCCTTTGAGGCAAATGACATCACCCACCCAGTCACATGACCAACCGGCCACACCTACCCAGCCACAAAACTGGTTGTTAAGTTATTCAAATCCCACCACTGCTGGAGAGCCACTTATCTGAGTAAGGGTATAGGATCTCCTGTTTGAGCAGGGTGTTGCACTAGAAGACCTCCAAGGTCTCTTCCAGCTCTATTCTGATTGAAATTGAAAATTGAAACAAATAATCCAAATCTGAACAGAAAAAAAAGGTTCTGTCCAGCAGTCCATTCAACATTATTGGTCTGCCCGTTGCAGCTTCTATCCTCTCCCAAAATGTGAAGTATGGCTTCATTCATTCAAAACTGCTTATCCTAAGACTTAGAGCAAACTTTAGAGAAAAAGGAGATGATTTAGAAGGTTAAAAAGGTGCGCTCTTTTAGAAAGACAAAAATAAAAACAGGCTCATTCTCTGTCAAGTATTTCCCAGAAAAGAAGGGGTTTTGAACTCTGAATGCCTCTCCCAGTGAGGAAACATTTAAACTAAAATGCCTTGGATTGTTTGTTTTAGAAAATCTGGACTAGTCTCAGGGCAGCCACACTTTTTCCATGGCTATGTGGCATCACACTGCTTATGCAATCTGTTTTCTCTGCCCTGTTTCTCCTCCTATCTGTCTCATTTCTTTTTTATAAGGTCCCTCACCCTGGGATCCGCTGCTTATCTCTACCCAGCTCCAACTAAGGATCCAGTTGTCCTCCAACCTTCTTGCACCATCCCTGCTCAGATTTAAACTGTGTTCTTGTTGTTATTATTCCTATTAGCAAAAGAATCATATAGATCACACATCTAGAAATATGTGTTTTTGCATGTATGATGTGTTGGACTATGACCAGAAAGAATCACTTTCGTGCCAGTGTTTGACTCTGAAAGTCATTATGTGACTTTGGGTTAGTTGCTTATTTTCAATCCAGTTTATTTCCCAACATTGCTATGGAGATAAAATTAAGGAGACATCCTACAAAAACCGGCTCAGTTCAAATGTTCCCACAGGATCCAAGCACAGAAGTTGCCTGTCCTAGAGGCAACATCCCGTTCCCTCTACTATATCCTCTAAATCAGCAATCCCCAATCTTTGTGGCTTGAGGATTGGATGTCCTATGAAGTTGAGCACTCATCCCACTCAGTCTCTGAACTCACCGATCTGCTTTTGGAGCATCAGGAACAGTCAACTTGGCAGCCTGGCTGGAGAGACAGAGGGGAACCGGGTCATGGAAGCAGTGGACCAGCACACACATGCATGCGCAGCTCCACTCATTCAAGAGAAAAAGAAGCCTTTGGGGCGCTGCTTGCGCGAATGGAGCTGCGCATGCATGCTGGCCCACTGCTCGTGTGGCCCACTTCTGAACAGGCCATGGCCCAGTAGTGGGCTGCGACCCACTACTCGATATTTATCCTGCTCGTTTTATTTCTAAGTAACAAACATAGTCCATACTTACATACAACAACAGTAATGCTAATATAAAAATTCAGCTTTAGTTGCATATGAAGTAAGTTCCCAAATGTGTTGGTACCATTTATTTCGCTGGCAATTACCGGGTAACATGCTGCATACATAAAAAGAGGAAAGGCTTTCTCTGTCACTTTGTTAGAAACATTCATTTATAGTTCTTAAAAATTGTGTGCTTTTTTTCCTCATAATTTTGTCATCATTACTGTGATTATTATATAATCAGGAACAAATGCTCCAACACCAAACTTCATTGGAAGAGACATTTTACAACAGAATTTATGAGTTCCTATTCAACACATGTGGTCATTTTATGTACAAGAAAATCTCCACAAATTAAAACCAGAAGTGTTTAGAAAATGAATAATAATCAACATCCATGTACATACACATTCGACAATACAAACTTACAGTATGTGCATCTACTGTACAGAGGTTTTTTTAAAAAAATCATGTCGTTTTTTTTTAAAAAATTACCTAGTTTCTTATTGCTTTATATTTTCTTTAAAGTGTTTTTTGGCAGTTTCAGCTAACAATAAATGCTGGAGTGTGGCTAAAAACCACCATGATTCTCAAATAACATGGCTATAAGGTTAAAAGAAACTTAAAATTTTCCCTTGTGGGAAATAATCCTGTTTCCTTTAGATGTGTTATTTTCACATAAATTTCATTTATAATATAGCTGACATTTATAAAACTGTCTCAATTAAGATCCCAAAGGTCATTGTAAAGGAATTTTCTTTCTTTCTTTCTTTCTTTCTTTCTTTCTTTCTTTCTTTCTTTCTTTCTTTCTCTCTCTCTCTCTCTCTCTCTCTCTCTCATTCTTTCTTGATATAATATTCTGTAAAATAATTTTTGATAGTAAATAGATGTAGGATTTCAATTGCAAATATTTCTGTTAAAATCAGATGATATGTAAAATGCTTAATTGATAGGCTTTCATCCTTATTTGTTTGTGTGCTGGACTTCTTATATTTAACCTCATTTGTATATGAACAATGAATATCTGCTTCATTCATTCATTCATTCATTCATAATAGAGATAATTCATACAAAAGAACCAGGTAATGGACTTAACACAAAATCTTATTAGAACTTTACAAGCAAAATCATGGGATAGGAACTGGACATTCTGTGTCCTTCTCATAGACCTTGTCAAATAAAGGGACCTTCTAACAAATCCCATAAAGATTCATCAGCTCACCTGTTCAGACATTGGGAGTTTAAGGAGTAGATTGTTTGCCCTGAAGTCCATCTGCTGCTCTTCCAAGGCCAGCCAAGGCCAACCATCGGCCAGTTTTCTTTCAGCGCTCATTCAGGGAATCCTGGGAGTGGCAGCATATTGCATGCTTTTCACTCCAAGCAGCCCAGACTGCAAAACACATAGCTGGGTGGAGGAGTGGTCCTCCTTAGCAAGCTCCAGACTGTTATTGCTGCTGCAAGCCTGGGTTCCCTGCATGAGCACTGGAAGTCTGGTACTCCTTCCCCACGCATTCAGCCTGAGCTCCCCTCTTGCAGTTTCCCCAGCACTCCATGTGCGCAACTCCCAAAAATTTTAAAGTGGGCTGTGAGGAGGCAAGGCATACTCATCTGTTTCCCTCTACGACTGGCCTTGGAAAAGCCTGCCCACACAATCACATGCCTGCAGCCAGAGCTGGGCTTGGAGCAGCAGCAATGGTTCAGAGCTTGTTAAGGAGGACATGTGTTTTCCAGCCTGAGCTGCTTGGAGTGAAAAGCAATATGCTGCCATTCTCAGGATTCCCTGAACAAGCACTGGAAGAAGGGAGTCTGATTGTGAGGGCATGATTTTCAAGGCCGGTCATAGAGGGAAACAGAGATGAGTGTGCTTTGCCTCCCCGCATCCCTAACTCTTTAAAATTTTGGGGGGTTGCACACATGGAGTGCTGGGTGAATCTGTGCCTGGAGCGAGAGAGGAGCACAGGCTGATTGGGTGGGAAAGGAGTACTGGACTTCCAGCACTTGTGCGGGGAACCCAGGCTTTCAGCAGCAGCAGCAGCTTGTTAAGGAGGACCGCTCTTCTGCCCCAGCCATGCATTTTCCAGTCCGGGCTGCTTGGAGTGAAAAGCATGCAATCAATCAATCAATCAATCAATCTATATCTATCTATCTATCTATCTATCTATCTATCCATCCATCCATCCATCCATCCATTCATTCATTATTTAAAGTTATGTCCCGCCCTTCTTCCCAGTCAAAGGGAACACAAGGCGGCAATATGAATGAGCACTGGAAGAAAATTGGCCGATGGTTGACTGTAGCCAGAGCCAGGCTTGGAAGAGTAGCAGATGGACTTCAGGGCAAACAATGGAAGAGAGATTCACCATTGTGCTGGTGAATGGGGTGTTTCCATTGAACCTTCTCTGGGCCTTGAGGACCATGGGGAAGGCTGCATGGTGGCCCACTAAGCCCCAAACAGTGTGCTGGGGATGTCTCAGCCCCCTCCCCCCACGGCCAATTTTTGCTCCCAAGGGGCTGAAGGGAGGCCTACTTGGCCCAAAGCAGGGTGGGGCAGCAATAGTCCCGTGCCCCGGCACCACCCTCTTGGATCGTTTTTGTTCCCAGGGGAGTGCAGGAGGCTGAGTGCTGCCTGTCACAGCTCCTGACATGCCTACCATGGCCATGCCCACCCAGCCAGTCATTAGGGCAGAGAACCAGTTGTTAAATTATTTGAATCCCACCACTGTAATATCCCCCATGCTCAGCAGATCCCCACTATGCATTGTTTTAATGTGTCTTTGAAGTGAGGAGTTTGCAAACTTAGAAATTTAAACTACAGTACAGATAAGGGATAGAGGAGGGATCTGAAGATCCCCTTATAACATAATATGAGTTGCCCTGTAAATTTTAGCCATGCCTTCATTTTACGATAGCTATTTTTTCCTTTTCTGACATCTACCTTTATCTACCTCTTTCCCTTTCTTTCTTTCTTTCTCTTTCTCTTTCTCTTTCTTTCTCTTTCTCTTTCCTTCTTTCTTTCTTTCTTTCTTTCTTCCTTCCTTCCTTCCTTACTTACTTACTTACTTACTTACTTACTTACTTTCTTTCTTTCTTCCTTTCTTTCTGTCCTTCCCTTCCTTCCTTTCTTCCCCCCCTCTCTGTCTCTGTTTCACATAGAGACACACTATTTACCTATCTCTTTTTTTCATCCTGTTTTCCTTCTTCCAAGAAGTAGGTTGAAGAGACTTACAGGGTTGAATATGCGAGCGAAGAACATATCTCTTGCAGAGAATCTCTGAAATTATATCAGAGGCCACTTATGGATTTAAGGACATTGCCCATTCCTAAATATAAAAGTTCATTGAAACAAGACGATATCCAGTGTATTTATTTATTTCTCAACTACATTGAAGCAAGTTTTTTTATAACTTATATTCTTTCTGAACAGGAAAGTGTCAGGCTCATGACACTGAGATCAGGGTGGCAGCCACTTGTCTTGGCTGAATTATCATCACTGTGATACCCACACAAATATTTAAATGTGACTTTGACTAATTTGTTTCCATTTGCCACATTTTAAAAGCCCATATGTTGCAAAAATTAAACTGAACTCATAGACACCAAGGTTAAGCAATAAAACAAATTTTGCTAAAAAGGAGGACTGATGAATAAACATTACAATAAGCCTAGAATTAACCCAAATTGACAAACCCTGTCCAACCTTTGGAATTACCTCTTTAATAGGAACCTGATGCTTATAAATCTATGTAATATATTCACTCCATTCTATTCATTCATTTTCACAATTCAAAGCACATTGACAATGTCTCCTCTAATGGTGACAAAATGTTTGCAACCAAATTGCCAAGCTCGGAGCTTAGACCAACAGCCCAACTACCAACCCAAGCTACTTATATTCAAATACATTTCAGCCATATTCATTCTAAAGTTACAACTGCTGTCTGTTATAATTTTGAATCAGATCTCGTTTCCTTCTCCTTCTCTAAGTCTCCATTGTGACAAGGAGAAGAAACCAGGCAATAACAATGAGAACTTTCTCATCACTGCAAAATGTATTTGCCTATTTTTTTTAAAATCATTTTTAAAATTTCACACCAGTGTTTACTAATATGGAAATGACCTGACAAGTTTTAGAGGAAAATAGCTTTCACATAGATTGACCTCCTTAAGCAGACAACATAATTGTCTCTGTTGTAAGCTGCCCAGAGTTCTTCAGGAGTTGGGCGGCATAAAAATGTAATAAATAAAATAAATAAAATAAATAAAATAAATAAATAATATGAGTGTTCTATCACAGAAGCACCCCTCAAATAGAGAACAATTTTATTGATGGTTTAGATGAACCTAGCCCTACTTAAAGAGAGTCAGTTTGGTGTAGTAGTTAAAACACCAGGCAACCATGAGTTCTAGTTTTGCTTTGGGCAAAAAAAAAACTACTGGTAATCCTGAGCTACTCATACTCTCTCAGCTCTAGGAAGCAGACAATGGACTTCATTTCTGAAGTCTCGCCAAGCAAACTACAGGGATTATACATCCAGTAGCCAAAAGTCAGCAATGATATGAAGTCACCATTAAAAAACAACAATAACAATGAAACCTAAACAGATACAAAACAAGAATATATTCTTACCCTCTTATTGTTTAATTTATATATTAATGACCTCTTTATTTAATTATTTAATTGACAGGGTCCGTAATATACCTTCCCTGGGTAGGACAGGTAGGACAAGTCAATGTAATTGGGACAAATATGGTTCCTCAGGTAAAAACACCTTCATTTTCTTGCATCACAAGAATCATAAAGAATGATTTTTCATTTGACTCTAACTCTTGAGGAATGAGGCTTTTGTAACTCCGGAAGAGGATCTCTGTTGGAACAATTAGTCCAAATGGTGAAAAGATGTGCGGTGCTGCTTTAGAAAATTTGTTCTCCATTTGTTTCCAAAGAAGAATTGAGAAAACTGGATTCTTCACTGAAACAGGGACATCTGCCAAGGGTGTCTGATGGGGGGGAAAGTTTTATGATCTCAGTTCAGTGCTTAGTGGAATATATGTCCCAATAATGAAACCACTGGACATGATAGAGAAAGGCAGTTGACATTAAATCAAATTATATAATCCTGCCTAATCATAGTGCAATGAATCTCAAGGGAATCAAATATTGGGCAAAGCTTTCAAAGGGATATTGAAATAGCATAATGGCTGCTTGTTTGCCAACTGGTGGCCAGAGACTCAGAACAGTGTTTGTTTCCAATTGAAATAATAAAGGTGTTAGATTAGCCAAATTGTTTATACTCGTCTGGAGGGAGTGGAGAATAATCTTTTATGTTTCTTTTCTTTTTTATTATTTCTTTTTCTTTTCTTTTTTCTTCTTTTATATATTTCTCATCACAGAAAATTTCCTCTTTGTGACTAACTTGCCAGTTTTTTTTCTGAATGGAAAACTTTTTCTGCGAGATTAAGATCCACTATCCTTTTACAGTTTATGGGTTTCCTGGTTGCTAAATATAATTGGCCTTTGACCTCATGGTTCATTGCACCCAAGAAACCTTTATTTGCCCCCAACCCATTCACCTAACCATGTGATGTGATTTCTACAAAACGTTTGGCAGCATCATGCAAATATGAGCATCTTGGCTCAGAGCTGTTGCTTACCCTCAAATTGCTTGACTGTTTTCCAAGTGTAATTTTCAGCTTTTCCTTGTTCTGGGCAAAAACAAAACAAAACACAATACAGAGCCTAGAATAATTACCTCTTTCTTTTAAAACTGGTTTCAAGTCTTCCACCAAGGCACACAACTCTTTGCTCTGTATGTCAGTGATCTCATGTTGTCAGCAATCTTAGGTTGTAAAAATTAGCTTCCCGTTCTCAGACTTTTTCCATCATCTTTTTTGGAACTCTGTTTGGTAGAGACCAAGTAAATTCTCAGGAGTCAAGAAATTATGCCAAAACCAGGAACTGACCCTTGATGAGAAAAGCAGGAGCCTTTTCTTTCTATAAAGAGAGTGGCTGAATATGCAGATTGCATCCCATGAGTTAAGAGCTTGGCAAACATGACTTAAGTAAATCAGTGTCACCCAAAATGAGAAGATGGGGAAAATGTTCTTTTATAAATAGCTTTGTAGAACCTCAGACAGAACAAAATAATATAGCTTTATTACAGGGCCAGAGGCGGAGAACAGATAGGATATGATACATAGTACATAAGCAGTTCAGGAAAATTAGTGTTATTGGTTGCTAGAACATATAGGTAGTCCTCAACTTATCACCATTTATTTAGTGATCGTTTGAAGTTACAAGGGCACTAAAAAAAGTGGCTTTCACATGTATGACCATTGCAGCATCCCTATGGTTACATGCAGGGATGGGTTTTCCCCAGTTCGATGATTACCCACTTCGTGGACGCGCTGCCAGATCGGCTGTCAAAAGCGCGCTCAGCAGCGTCGCTCTGGCTAGGCCACCCGCGGTCCCAGGGTCCGGCAGGCAGCAGCACCGTCTTGCCTCCTTCCCTTCCCCT
>JANHGC010010461.1:210829-222878 GCA_027560395.1 Boaedon fuliginosus | reverse complement strand
GCTCCCAATAGTCTTCTGGGTGCAATTTAAGGTGCTAGTGACAACTTTTAAAGCCCTTCATGGCTTAGGAGCAGGGTTCCTTCGAGACCATCTTCTACTATCTCATAGCTCCCAGCGCCCAGTGAGATCCCATAGAGTTGGCCTGATACAGGTCCCATCAGCTAAACAATGTCAGCTGGTGGGTCCCCGGTCAAAGGCCTTCTCAGTGGTGGCACCGGCCCTCTGGAACCAGGTACCAGTGGAGATCCGAACCATTCCTAGTGTATTGGCCTTCCGCAGAGCTACTAAGACCTGGCTCTGTCAGCAGGCATGGAATTGATAACCCTTGGAAGAATGATTGTTGCATGGTGTGTGATTGTATTTTGTTAATTTTATTGTTATATTAATTGATTTTAAATTTATTTATTGTATTGTTTTTTACTCTGCTGTAAGCCGCCTCAAGTTCCCCTTGACCAGGGAAGAGAAGCGGGGTATAAATAGAATTAAATAAATAAACTCACCACGGCCATCTCACCATAGAACAACTCGATGTGGGACAAGAGTTACAACTAATATCTAAGAAATGGTGGAATAGAATCATTGAAGAAAGGATGCAAAAGGAGGGACAGAATGAAATGTGAATGGCAAAAATTAAAATATTTTTTATTTATTTTAAATAATTTAATAGAATTGTTACATTGTCCTGCAGCAAATTGTCCCATGGTGAGTTGGCCATGGCAAGTTGGCCGTAGCAAGTTGGCTGTGGCAAATTATCCAATTTCCAACTTAGCAATTTGCCATCTGGCAAATGCCCAATATGGTCATTGTTCTGAATATTAGTGAAATAGTGCTTAAGATATTGGGCTAGGAAGAGGGACATCTAGGTTCAAGTCCACCCTCAGCCACAAAATTCATGGGGTGATCTACATACACATTTTCTCAGTTTGCCCTAGCTCAGTAAACGATTGTTGTGAGGAAAAATGGGAGGAGGACAGGCTATGGGCACAGCTGGGAATTCCTGAAGGGAAAATGAGATGCAAACCTAAAAATTAGAAATAATACTAAGGATACGGGCAACCATCCCTATGGCATCCAATTTGTGAGAATGCCCATCACATGGCCAAATGGGCCCCTGACCTATATACCTGTCTGCATCCCCCTGCATTTTCTCCTTTTGCCGCTTATTTGTGTGTTGGCTAAAGCTCACCTACATCGGTGACAGAGTCCTCTGCTTTTATTTTTTCCTTTCGCAAGAATTTTCTTATAAAGTTCTTGAAGGATGGTAACTTTGAATTCTGCTCTCTGAAATATTCCATGCAGGCATTCTCTAGGATGCCAAGGACCATAAATGCAAAGATTCCAGTAAAAAACATTGCTGTGGAGAAGAAGAAACAGCCCTGATTAGTTGTTCCCACTCTTGTAGCCTTCAAAGAAAACAAGAGAAGGCATTATCAGTCTAACAAGCTAATTCTTTTATTTATTTATATATGTACTGTATATAGCATAGCAGCTGGATAGCGTAGTGGTTAGAGCACCACATTTGATGTGGAAAACCAGGGTTTCTAACCTCAGCTGGTACCCACCTTACCAGTAAGGACCCTTGGGGAAAGATCAATTAATCTTTCACCTGCCTGTCTCAAATATGAGAGTGACATGAACTAGGAGAGTCATGCCAGCTTGGATGTCATCTCGATTTTACCCTGTCAACCACCTCCAGGGGTGAGCAACCCCTTGTGGCCCTAAGCCAACTAGCAAAACCAAGTTTAATACCCTTCTGGAAGGCAAAATGTAGTGCCCAACTATGAAGCTAAACTTCAGAGCCCTCTGTTAACAATCTATTGTTGCACTGAACCCACAGAAAGTCCATAAGCAGCTTCTATTTTCTCATAAACCCAGTACAACCATTGTCTCTGATCCATCCAGGATCAAATACCATTGATTAGTTCTTGATAATAAAAAAAGCTTCCAGTTTATCATCTTTGCTTTTCTTTAAAATTATGAATGGACTCTCTAAATAACTGCTCCTCACTCTCAAAAAAAAAGAGAAGGTGACCATTGAGAATATCTCCATAATACTTGTACAACAACTCTTCCACAAATTGGGACCCAATATATCTTTACAGCCATCCTCTAATTACATATGATGTCTCCATTCTGCAAACTCCATCAGCTTTTCTGAGAAAGTCAAGTTCATTAATGCACCCTTCCACCTCCTGTAGCAATTACATTACTATATTTTTCCTTTTGTCAACTTAGGTAGCAGCACAGAGCGCTTATGTCAATGAGTTCTGTCCCGTGTCAGAGTTACTTTGCTGTGTCCTACAGAAATATTTTAGGTTTTAATTCCATGTGGCCATCCCTCATTAAATTATATAGTGAAATATATAGACATTTTATATAGTATCCAAGACGTATGACATATGAATGATTCACACAACATGTTAAAAATGATGAGTGATTAGCCCTAACTGTTCCAAGTAGACTCCTTGGATTGAATATTCCACATGATTAGGTAATTACCTATTACTGGTGGATAATCTGATGTTGGTGGTAGCTTGTCAATAAGCATCACAGACAAAAATGAGACCTGCAAGATCATGGTTACTTTGAAGGCAATTTTTTCTGCAGGAGAGGCAAAAGCACAAGAAATAGCCATATCCAACAAGAAGAGAACAAACATCGGCAGAATCACAATTAATTCATGAAGAATGGATCTCCTCTTCATAAAAATCTGTAAAAAGGAAAGGTAGTAAAGTAATACAACATTTCCAAGACCAGCACAAATTTCAGTTGTACAAACTGCTAAATCATCCCAAGGCTAGGCTTTGTCTAAAGGTTGGTTGTCCAACCTTTTGGCTTGCCTGGGCCACATTGAGTGAAGAAGAATTGTCTTGGGCTGCATATAAATATCTAACACAGTCAATATGTATAAATAACAGACTTTAATGTTAAAAAATTATGATCTTCTGGGCCTGGGGCCATATTACTAGCTGTCCAAAGTTGCATGGCCCATGGGCCATGGGTTGGACAAGCCTGGTCTAAACCAAATCTAAATTCATGTTAGGATGTCAAGAAACAAATTAAAAAGGTCAAGATGACAAGCTGCAACTGTACAATAGAAACCTGTTTCTTTTTTCTGCACCTCAAGGGCTTTTGATCACAAGATAGAGTCACCATTTGACTTTATTTGCTGCTATCTCCTCCTCTCTCACAGATGCTTCTGGGTTCATAATTTTGGTTTTTTGACAGTGTCTTAGCTTCAACTCTCAACCAGTGAAGTGGTAATACCTCAGCAATTATTCCATTGCTGAGTAAAACTGGATAGTGAAGTTAGGTTAAAGCATAGCAACTAACATTCAAGTTCCAGATGTAAAACAGATCAGCTAGAGTGGTAGTTACCCAGAATCAGTCCTGCCGCTGTTCTGAAGTCTTATTTTAGAATTGTTGAAGATAAAAATGGCTCAGGGGCAGGATGGGAGTAAGAAATCAGTCTTCTTCTATGATTTGCATTGTGATCCAACCTAAACTGTATCCAAATGCAACTTAAACAAAAACTATAGTAGAGGGATTAACCTCAGGCAAACAGCCATCCAACCTTCATGGTAGATGAGGTAGATGTTTTGGGGAAAACATCAGAAGACCACTTTTTTCAGTTAGCCATTGGGCAGTCCATGGATATTCCATGAGAAATTCTAATGTTAGTCTTGATTTAAGCAACTTAAAAATGGATGAGACCACGATCTTTCCTTTTCCAGAAATATTTAATATTTCATACTCTGGGAAATGATAGAACTGCCAACAGGGACTGAATTAATGAAAGTGCTGTTGGAGAGACTTTGAAATTGATCACTAATGCTAGGGTCATTTCTTGCTCAAATTTCTGATTGAAAAAATTGTGAGTTATTTGCCTTTGAACAGTTGGTCAGGCAAAGATCCAGCAAGCATTTTATCTTGTTGACAGAGAGGAAAAAAAAAGAATATTTGAAATGTCAGACTATAAAGATCCATTAGGAAAAAAAACACTAGACAACGGATGCAGAGATTAGAAATTGAATAATGAAAGAAAATTAGCAAATTGGAAATAAATACAGATGTATAGAGATATATAAGATTATATACTGTAAGCAATACCACCATTGGACTGTACATGACTACAGATTAAAATGTATATAGTGATAAATGTATAGAGTGTTATGGTATAATTATGAAAATAATGGATATAACAATGATGTACAATATCATGTATTTAAAAACAGAGGCTATACTGTATGACTATGAGAGTAATTATTATGATTAGGAAGTATAATACTATGTATATTTAAAAAGGATTAGATACACCCAGTACACTGTTATTGCAAAACTAGAAGTGTGATGTAGAATAAAGGAAAATGTATAATAAAAACATTTATTTAAAAAAAGCGGGGGGTTTAGTGGCTTTAGTGGCTCAGCCAGATGAAAACAGGATCAATGAGGGAGTTATGGTTTTATTGAAAACAACATATTTTCTGAACCTAGGCAGAATCTAATGTTTTGGTTCTGCCTCTCCGATTTGCAGCAAAATATCCGCTATGGGGTCTGCGGTAAGACTCTTTTTGTACATGAATCAACATAGGAGTTATCTTTTCCAAAACACAGTGAAGAAGAGTGCAATTTAGTATCTGCTGTGAGAATGAAGCACTAACCTCATAAATGCAGTTGGAGGAGGACCAGATAGAAAGACAGCATTGTATTTGTTGTCTTTATTTCTTGGTTTCAGATCTTGTCTTTAAATTAGGAACTCGAGGCAGTATTAAAAAATGCTTCATCATCCTATTTTTCTGTGCACAATTTTTCTATTTCTTTATATATTTAATATACCTCCTTTATTATTTTATACACAACTAAAGGCAGTGAATAGTATTACTTAAAAAGACCACAAAGATCAATACTTTCTTAGAAAGTATTACTTCACAGAAAGAGTGGTGGAACATGAAACAAACTTCCAGTGGAAGTAGGAGGTCAATCATCACTAACTCAGCTTAAACACGTTTCGGGAAAAGGAAGATACTAGAACTTGCAAACACAGTGCTATGGATTGTAGAATTTAATATATTATTCCAACATGGGAAAAGTACCAGTAAGTGCTGTATGTATGAATATACACACACCCAGTCCTGCTTTAGGCAAGAAAGCCAGCTGGATAACCTTGGACCAGTTCTCTCAGGCCCAGCTCATGGCCTGAAGTTTAGTCAGCTGGCCTTCTTACCTAAAGAACTCATAGGCCCAACAGAGTTGTTGTTTGGAGGAAATAGGAGGCAGAAGGAGTATTAGAAAGTAAGCCAAAATAAATTTATATGCCAACTATGTTGCCAGAGATGTTCAAATAAATAGGTTCAAATAAATAGACTGAAATAAAAATAATATTTTGGGTAAGATCATCATTTTGACTGCCGCTATTCTACCTAATAGTGAGAGTTGTAAGTTCTGCTATTGAGATTGTCTTGTATCTGCCTTAATATTTTATTGTAGTTATCTTCTTTTATCGTGGCGCACCTTGCCGTTAACCAAATACCCAGGTATTTTATTTTTTTAAACACATTTTAAGGATGTACTTTCTGTCAGTGTTTGTATCTGTTTGCTAGACATATTTTTTGTTATGTCCTTTGTTTTGTCCCTATTAATTTTTAACCAGCCACCTTACCGTATCTTTCTATCTCTCTAAGTAACTCATTAGTGGAGAAAACTGGTTGTTCTGTTATAAACGCAAAAGCCTGTACTTTGTATTGTTCGTTCTTAACTTTGAGACCTTTAATTTCATTATTATTTCTAATTTGCATGAGCAATGGTTCCAAAGTAAGTA
The DNA here is from genome assembly GCA_027560395.1 of Boaedon fuliginosus. Taxonomy (NCBI): domain Eukaryota; kingdom Metazoa; phylum Chordata; class Lepidosauria; order Squamata; family Lamprophiidae; genus Boaedon; species Boaedon fuliginosus. Next base: position 217,060 of record JANHGC010010461.1, on the reverse strand, counting down.
TAAATAAAAGCGGTGAAAGTGGACATCCTTGTCTTGTTCCCTTTCCTATATTAAATTTCTCTGACATCTCTCCATTTATCAATATTTTTGCCATTTGGACTTTATATATTGTTCTAATTGTTTTTATCATTCTGTCTCCAAATTCCATCATTTCCATTAATTTGAATAGAAATTGCCAATTAACATTGTCAAATGCCTTTTGGGCATCAACAAATATAAGTGCAGCTTCTTTGTCTGAGCACTTCTTATAATATTCTAACGCGTCTAAGATTATTCTTAAATTGTTTTTTGAATGTCTCTCTGGCAAAAACCCATTTTGATCAGAATGAATAAATTTCACTAAATATTTTTTTTAATCTTTCCCCAATTATTGAAGTAAAAAATTTATAATCCACATTCAACAACGATATAGGTCTATAGTTTCTAATCTGATTTGGATCTGTGTCTTCTTTATGTATGAGAGATATCAATCCTTCTGTCCATGATTTTGGCATTTTCCCTTGGTCAATTATTTTATTGAAAAGCTCCACCATATGTCGCTCACGTGCACGCTGTAATGATTTATATATCCATGGATAGCCACCGTGCAGCTGTTGGATCAGAGTGCTTGCAGAACACCGTGAAGATTTTGAAGTCAATAGTGCACAGCGCGCATTTGACAGGAGATCGGGAAGCGCACCCACAAAGCAGGTAACCAGTGAACCGGTAGGAACACATCCCTGCATGGGAGAGGGTATCATCAGTACGCTGATGATACCCAACTGTATATCTCTACCCCCGGTCGAACTAGTGATGCCATTGAGGTGCCTGGTCCCAGTGCCTGGAGGCTGTGAGGATCTGGATGGGGACCAACAGGCTCAGGCTCAACCCTGACAAGACCACGTGGCTGTGGATATTGCCCCCCTCCATGGTCCAGTTTATTCTCCATCACTGATGCTGGCGGGAGACAAATTGCTCCCCTTAGAGCAGGTGTGCAACATGGGGGTGCTCTTGGATCAGCAGCTGCAATTAGACCCTCCTTTGACAGCTGTGGCCAAGCGTGCCTACACACAGGTGTGCCTGTTGCACCAGTTGTACCCTTTCCTGGACCGGGTGGCTCTTCTTACGGTCACTCATGCCCTTGTCACCTCTCAATTGGACTACTGTAATGTGCTTTACATGGGGCTGCCCTTGAACAGCACTCAGAGACTGCAACTCGTCCAGAATGCGGCCGCACAAGTGATTAAGGGTGTACCTCAGTGCACCCATATATCATCTGTCCTCCGCGAGCTGCACTGGCTCCCAGTGGTCTTCCAATTCAAGGTGCTAACAACAACTTTTAAAACCCTTCATGGCTTAGGAGAGGGGTACTTTCAAGATCGCTTTGAAAACTGCCACCTTATGCCTCCCAGTGCTCAGCTAGGTCCCACAAAGTTGGTCTGCAATGGCGGGCCCCCGTGCTAAGGCCTTCTCTGTGGCGGTGCCAGCCCTTTGGAACCAGCTTCCTGTGGAGATTAGAACCATCCCTACCTTGTTGGTCTTCTGCAGAGCTACTAAGACCTGGGTCTATTGGCGGGCTTTGAATTGATGCTCCCCCCAGAAGAAGTTTTGGTTGTTGTGTGATTGGGTTAGATAATTTTAATATTGTATTACTTATTGTTTTAAATTGTTGTTAGCCGCCTCGAGTTCCCCTTGACTGGGAAGAGAGGCGGGGTATAAACCTAAATAAATAAAATAAAATAAATAAAATAAAGAGTGGTTCCTGTCACATACAGTGAGAAATCATTCCTATCACTCCTCTCAATGCACACCATAGACAGATAAGTCCTCTTTGACTCAAATCAAGGAGCAGCCTCTAAAATTGTTTGTTTTTCTAATCAGTAGCCAGACTTCATGCTTGACTGGGAAGATTTTTGATCAGAGTCTGTCATTTAGCTTTAGATATAATGATCCTATCATGAACAGAATATCTTCCTTTAGAGCAGGGAGATTAGTTAAATAAATGATTGTTTTGCCCTTACTGTTCTACTACTCTAGAGCTCACAGCTTTCAGTTAACTCCAAAATCATAAAGACTGCCAAATAACTGACTAATAAAACAGTGAAAACCATATCAGATATTGGAATCTCACCTTGAAAATTAATACTGATGGAGTATAGGAGAAAAAAACCTATCATAGCTAATTTCAAAAACTTTCTAATCATTTATTCATGGAGTCTGTCTAATGTCCTATTGTATTTAGGGATTAATGCTTAGGGGTTAATGCTTAGAGCAATGATGCTTAGAGATCATTGACAAAAGCTGCCTCTTAAGAATGGCTATTTACAAATGTCTTCCCTTTGTCTCATCTGCACCATAATAAGAGTCTGGTTGTCTTTGTCCAGTAATTCTGAATAAAACAATTGTCTTTCTATGCTCATATCTCTACTGTCAATGTCTTTGAAATAGAGTGGTTGGTTATTATTAATGTATGTATTGGCTATAAATGGAGATGAACCCAAATGGTATTTGTTGAGTAGAATAATTCAAGGAATTTAGCTCCCATACTAGCTGATAAAGCAATGGACAAGGTTGGCATACTGCATTCTTCTTTTGCTCATTCCGTATGTATCAACTTAACTATTTAATGGCTACTATTAAATGGAAAGAATCATATCATTCTCCTTCTCCTTCTCCTTCTCCTTCTCCTCCTCCTCCTTGCATAGTTACAATGTAATATTGCAGACTAACTTTGCTCACATTGCCAGGAGTTCGAATCTTTCGATCCTGACTGGCTCAAGGTTGATTCAATCTTCCATCCTTTCAACATTGGTAAAATGTGAACCCAGGTTGTTGAGAGCAATATGCTAACACTGTAAATTGCTTAGAGAATGCTGTAAAACACTGTGAAGTGGTATATAAGTTAAAGTGCTATTGTTATTATCGTCATCGTCATCATCATCATCATCCTATTACCTAATCAATTAACTTTGCAAACATAGCAATATTTAGTGTCATTTTTGCTTAATGTATAAAATGTTCCTTTTCTTATCTTATCTGAGCTCCCAAATTCAGATAAACTACAGAACAAACATACTGACAATATGAACAAGAGAGAACTTGTTTATAGAAATGTCCCATTTTTTTCCCTTACACACTTCCAGGATTCTGTGCTCTTGATTTGAATAACTTTTTTATTAAACTTTCTTGAACATGGATTTCTTCTCCTCTGATGCAGTGGTCTATGCTTTAACCTTAATACCTTAATGTTATTGCACTGGCATTTGCATATAAATGGAAATAAATGAAAAAAGACATAATGTAAGATTTTGCTGCATGATATGAAACACTGTCCTTTATACATTCTACAGGGCCCTCTTAGTACCCTTAAGCATAGCTCACTCTTTATTTTGTAATACAGTGCAGATCATTTACTACCATTTTGCTCATCTCATTCCTTCCATTTTTGACATGCTTATTTCTCATTGATCTACTATAAACAAGTTCAAACAATCCCAATAATATTTTGCTGATTTTGCTATCTGAACTGGAATGTGGCATTCATCCTCTATTTCAGGCAACACCCAGAATGTCTTTGATTAATCCTCCCTTTTAAAACAACAGCAGGAGTTGTAATAACAGTTTTATCCTTCACTGCTCTCTCTTTCACCCCAGGAGGAGAAATGTATAACTGTATGTGGCTTCTTGTACTATTTTTTGTACACATGCTTAAAAACAAACACAACTTTTTAAAAAATTTATGATGAGCCAGCTATTTTTACCACACCTTACTATGGCTTTACCTAAATTTGTCCTCATCATGAAAATTGTATGTGAAGATAACAGTGCACCTGCTCTAGATATGCAAAAAATTATGTTCCTTGCACTGCAAAAGAAATTGAAGCAGGTGAACAGGAAGTCAATGCTGGGAGGAAGAAAGAGAGAAAATGAGCTTAATAAATAACACCCTTGGAAAACAAGTTCTGATATTCAGACGACAGAATTAAAGTCATTTAATAGTATTATATTTTCCCTGTCTAGTATTTTTAGTTATCTAGAATAGAATTCATCAATTTTGCAAAGTACTAGAAGCTCATTTTCAAAATGTTTGCAGAAAGAGATAAGTAACCAATCTGAACAATGAGTTGTGTTTTTGCTAATTTTCACATATTTCACAAATTTCCCTTTCCCTATTGGTCTATCCATTGTTTATCTTTGAATACCTTTTATCTTTTTGTTTTTTTAAAAATATTCATCTGCCCTTTCCAGTCAATTTTTTATGTCTTATATATCTGCATAGTACTAGTGAAATATTCTTTGAATATGTGCATTATTAATCAGCATAGTTTTGTCATTTTGTAATTTTAGTATCTTTTTTTCACTCTCCTTTCTCAATCTTTAAACTAGACATTTCTCTAGATTATTTGTTTTCTCAGAGTTCTGAATTGATGAAATTATTTTTATTTCCATCGCTCTTACTATTAACATAGAGAGTTGATACAGTAGAAGTCTAATTTGCTGTGAAATGTTTTTTCTCCCTTGGGATTTCATTAGTTCTTTATTATTTATTTGTATATACATGAAAACCTTCTGCATATTTTTGTTAACAATTTGCTGTTCTGCTGTGTAAATTGCCTTCTCATAAAGGCGGTGCAATTTATGGATTTAAATACAAAACAACCCAATTTTTCTTGCTTATACCAGCTGAAATGAATTCTTATCTCAAATTTTTGTAAATCTAATATTTTTTATTCTTTTTTATATGTGTTTCATATGGGCAAATTATATTCAGCTTTTCCTTTGGGCAGGGGGACTTTTATCCCATTTATATTCCACATTAAGCATTTAAACTCCATGCTTATTTTATAAATTTCAAAATACCTATACCAATTTCCTAATTGAACTATATACCTAGTGTTTTCTGCTAATTTTCTATGAGCTACTAATCAGTCTGACTTTTTTTAACTCTCTAGATTCAGTTAAAGTTGACTTGTGGCATCTAGCTGGGAACTACAATAATAAATGTAGAACAATTGAAAAATATAATAAATACCCTATGTTATGAATTGTCCCCCTTTAAAAATCAGATACACACCATATTTACGAATATTATTCATATTTCTAAAAATAGAACAATTATGGAACGCTTTTATTTATTTGTTTGTTTGTTTGTTTTGATTTATACCCTGCCTCATTTGCCCGGTCAAGGGGAACTCGAGGCGGTTAACAACAGTTTAAAAATACAATAAATTACAATTTAAAATATCTAACACAGTCAACATATCCAGACTCATCCAAAGAAGGGGGGGAGGCACATTAATTCCAGGCCTTCTGCCAGAGCCAGTTCTTTGTAGCTTAACGGAAGGCCAACAAAGTGGGGATGGTCCTGATCTCCGCAGGGAGCTGGTTCCAGAGCGTCGGTGCTGCCACAGAGAAGACCTTAGCATGGGGGCCCGCCAGCCAACATGGTTTGGCTGATATAACCTGTAGCAGGCCAACTCTATGGGACCTAACTGGGCGCTGGGAGGCATACTGTAGCAGAAGGCGGTCTCGAAGGTACCCCGCCCCCTAAGCCATGTAGGGCTTTTTAAGTTGTTATTAGAACCTTGAATTGCACCCGGAAGACCACTGGAAGCCAATGCAGCTCGCGGAGGATTGGTGTTATACGGGTGTACAGAGGTACACCCTCAATCACTCGCTGCATTCTGTACTAGTTGAAGTCTTCGAGTGCTCTTAATTAGCATCCCCATGTAGAGTGCATTTCAGTAGTCTAACTGTGAGGTGACAAGGACATGAGTGACTGTGAGAAGAGCTTCCCGGTCCACGAAGGGGAGCAACAGGTGCAGCAGGCGAACCTGCACGTAGGCACTATTGGCCACAGCTGAAATATGGTGGTCTAATTGTAGCTGCGGATCCAAGAATGCCCCCATGTTGCGCAGCCATTCTGAGGGGAACAATTTGTCTCCCGCCAGCATAAGTGATGGGAAGTCAACGACCACGGGTCGTCGGATGATCTCACCCAGCAGTTTCATGTATATGTTGAATAGGAGGAGAGAATAGGGAGAGAGAATCGAGCCCTGAGGAACTCCGCAAGGCAGGGGTCTCGGGTTTGATCTCTGTCCCCCCACCACACCGACTGGGTACGGCCCAAGAGGTAGGAGGGGAACCATCGCAACACGGTGCCCCCACTCCTAAGCCCCTAAGCCGTCCCAGAAGGATACCATGGTCGATGGTATCGAAAGCCGCTGAGAGGTCAAGAAGTACCAGGATAGA
>JANHGC010010461.1:184672-202571 GCA_027560395.1 Boaedon fuliginosus | reverse complement strand
GAGGCGGGGTATAAATTTAATAAAATAAATAAATAAAATAAATATACAAGAGTGGTAAAAGAAAACTAAAATCTGTAAGTCTATATTCTTTCAAGAAGCAGGAACTTTAGAGGCATATAAGGCAAAATCCACATCTCTCTTGGCAGTTACAAATATAACACACATTAAAACAACATAACAATTTACAAGTAAATTAAACTTCAAGAAGGAAAGCATGTTAGTTTAGAGGGAGATGTTGAATTAATCTTGATTCAACTGAAGTGAGCAAAGTTAGTGAACGGTGGAAAGAAATGCTTGCCTATTCATTAGAGGCTAATTTTATAAAACTTGAGTGAAATGCTATGTTGTCAAGTTTTATTGGTTCTAAAAGTCCCAAAAATAATTTGAATTCTGCTTCCAACAAGAGTCACACCCATGTTTTATAAATTACCAAAAGAAAGCAAAGGGAATTTATTTTTATGTTTGATCTGGGGAGAAATTTTTACTGGCATTAGTGAAGAAGATTCTTCAAATTCAAATGGCAATTTTGGAAAAGATGCAGCACAGACTTGTTTATATTTTTCACTCTGCGATTTTTATATTGTATTTTAAAATTAAAGCATCTTAAATGCAAGAATGCTTTTAACCGTGGCTAGCTTTCCCAAAAAATTTTTTTGAGAAACATCTCTGATTTCTATCAGAAACTGTGTATCTGTTCTTTACGTCAAGATCCAAAATAAGAGATTATTCATAAACAGGGTTGTTTATGTCAGTATACTAAAATCAAGCTGTTAAGCCATTTTGTTGAACAAGATATTAGGATGTGGTTCACATACAAGGCTAACATATAAATAAAAGTTTACAAACTGAAAAAATATTTTGTTTCATATTTCACTTTTGTATTTAGTTAAAACAAGGTAAATCACTTTATGGCTTACTTTGATGTGTGGAACCAGCTGTACAACATCACATTTATACAATCTGATTATAATTGACAGAATTGCTGGTTTTAAACAATGTCTATCTAGATTCATCAGCATTTTAAATGTAGAATGTTCATGTTGATTCATGATATGCCATCCAAAATTAACTAATGTTGTCTTTGCTTCTCTAACTGAAATTAAGAAAAATAAAGAACTACGCTATCTTATTTATTATGATGTATTAAACTATTGGTACTCAGTGACACCACAAATCTTTTCTTCAACTGTCTAATGTGATAATTATACTGAATAATGCGAGAGTTCTTGTCTTAATTACAAATGGCTCCATCTCAGCCTAAGGGAGCATCAGCTGAGAATTCTGGTCTATATGCATCATGTTCTATATCCAAATGAATTCTAATTCAGTCAACCTGTTATTTTTGTTTCAGATTTACCTTTTTCTGATCATCTCAGCAGTTTCTTCAGATATAACATGAGGATTCACAGTAGATTTTGCAATCATGTTCCTGATCTTTTGTAAGCAGTCTGCCAAATTCCTCATCTGATAGCGACTCACTTCAGAAGTGATTATTAGCTCTCCCAATTTATTGATCTTATGTTTTTGCTGGGAAATAAAACATTTTACTATTTATTGCATTGATTTTTCACATTTCTAAACCCCTATCTCCCTAAAGGAGGAGCATATTTATATAATTTTTTTATTCTCTGGAAAATAAAACAGGTTTTTGTTATCAAAATATGGTTTTTAAAGTCACCATGTAAACTGTAGTGGTTAAAATTACATAATGTTTCACAATAATGAAGATTTTACGATGCCACTAAGCCAAAATCAAGCAAGTCATATTAAAGGTTAAAATAAAGTATGAAAGCAATCACTCCCTATATTAGTGGACAAATTATATTTTTGCCTTAGCAACAAATAATTCATCTTGTCTGAAAACTTGGGATGGTGCAGTAGTTTGAGTGCTATACTGCAGGCCACTTCTGCTAACTACTGGCTGCCTGCAATTTGGTAGTTCAAATCCCACCAGGCTCAAGGCTGACTCAGCTTTCCATCCTTCCCAGTAGGTAAAATGAGAACCCAGATTGTTGGGGGCAATATCCTGACTCTGTAAACCACTTAGAGAGGGCTGTAAAGCAGTATATAAATCTAAGTGTTATTGCTATTGCTATTAGACCTCCTTACTTAGAAATATTTTGCCCCAGTACCTGAAACCATTTAAAGCAGTTGATACTGTCTGCTAAATTGTAGGCGGCCAGTCATTCTTTGAGATAAAGGAAATAGATGTAATGCTATTTTGCATAAAACCTCATATTCTTACATAATCCTGAGTTTCTGAACTAAAGAGAGAAGTAAGATGTTTCTAATAAACAATCATATAAAGAATATATCTGACAGAATTATCAGCCACTGACCTAGTAAATGCCTCCTATTTTCAGTGGTCCCTAACATTATGTCTTTTACCAGGCTTTTACTTATTATGTCAGAGTTAATGTAAAAAAAATAACTTAAATCTCATAATGGGATAAAGAATTTTTAAGATCCATCTTCTGATGTTATATGTTTATGGATTCATATTTTGCCACACAACCTAAATGGGTCCCTCTGGATGGTCTATATTTTTTGTGTAGGAAATTTTGTGCCAGGATTTTTGCAGAAAATTGGTAAACTAAATGTATGCTACTTAACAAGCTATCTCAAAAAGGGAAAATAAATTTTGAGAATTACCAGCACTGCCATTTTTTGTCGCACTTCTTCGGAGATCCAGTCTGCTGATGCCAAATGGAATCGGACTTCTGCTTTTGAATTCACTGTGTGTGAAAAGAAGAAATAACTACTCTCTAAAGAGTTATGCAGCTTGAAAAGGGCTACCTTTTCCTCCCAATTTATTGATGAGTGCTGCTAATGAATACTTGATTTTATTTGTCAAATTTATAGGCAGCCCAACTCCAAAACCCATACCTTAATTTTATTGTAGGAAGTCTCATTAATGCCAATGGGATTTGTTCTCAGATAATACATGTATATACAGTCAGACTTTATTTTGTTTTTACCTTTATTCACATTCTGGCCTCCTGGGCCACTGCTTCGTGAATAGGAAACAGACAAACGACCTGGAAATCCAAAAAATGAAAGCATGAAAAAGGATTGAAAAGATATCCATTTATGCTCTAATGTAGAAGTATAATGAGTTAACAAATACAGGTATCTTCAACTTATGCCTACAATTGAGCCCAAAATTTATGTTGTTAAATGAGAAATTTGTTAAACCACTTCTGCCCCATTTTACAACTTTTCTTGCCACATTTGTTAAGTGAACCACTGCAATTGTTAAATTAGTAACAGTTGTTACGTGAATCTGGTTTCTTCATTGACTTTGCATGTCGGAAGGTTGCAAAAGGTGACCACGTGACCCTAGGACACTGCAACCATCATAAATGTGAGTCAGTTGTCAAACATCTAAATGTAAATTGTGTGACCATGGATATGATGTAACAGTCCAAGTGTGAAAAATGGTCAAAAGTCATGTGTAATTTTGAATGCTCACTAAGTGAACTGTTGTAAGTTGAGGAGTACCTGTATTAACATCTGGAAAACTCTTAAAATACAATATTGCCCATAAAGCCATTTTTAGGAATATTTTCACAATTAAAAATAATTCTTTTGCTGAAGGTTTTTTTTGTTACTGTTTTTTCAAACGTAATTTTATTAAGAATTTTTGAAAGATTAAAAACTACAGAAATGTAAATAAAAGAAATAGAAAAAAAGAAAAGAGTTCAAGTGTAAAAGTAAGGAAGTCCATTAGGGGTTTCCAGACAGCAATAAACATAATGTCTTTTCTCTAATCAAAGAAGTCAATTTAGCCATCTCAGCAAATTCCATCATCATCATCATCATCATCTTTATCATCACTATCCATTTCTCCATTGTGGGTAGAATCAAGTTGTCTCATCTTTATGCATATTCATTTATTTAAAAAATTATATTGCTGTCTACTCACACATAGCAACTCAAGGCATTGAACCTTCTGTGCAATAACATTGATCCTTCTGTGCAGTAATCCCGTGATGGCGAACCTGTGGCATGCATGCCAGAGGTGGCACGCAGAGCCCTCTTAGTGGGCACATGCACCATTGCCAGCTGCTCTTTTGGTTTCTGGTGTGCTGGTCTTCATGGGTGCCACGGCTCAGAAAACAGCCCCAAAACAGCCTGAAAATGCCCCCAAACTGGCCATTTTTTGGCCATTTCCAGGTTGTTTTGGGGCCATTTTCTGACTGTTTGGGGGGCATTTTTGGCACCAAAACCAGCCTGAAAACAGCCCAAAATGCCCCCCCAAATGCCAAAAAACCAGGCATGTGTGCACTGGCCAACTGGTCTTTGGTTTTCTGGTGGTCCAGCACGCACACATGCACACGCATGCACGCGGGTTCCGGTTTGGGCACTCGGTGCCGAAAAGGTTTGCCATCACTGCAGTAATCCATCTTTTCTAAAAAAAATATTCTGATTTTCAGTATATGCCAATATACATTTACAAGTAATAAAAAATAAATTCCATTAAGTTGAATGGTATTTTGGGAGGACCAAATTTACACGTATCTATAAAGCAGATAAAATAGAGGAAATCTATTTTGCTTATGTTCTGGACTCACTCATAGGAATCTCTGGAATTGTCTGGCTTGCTGAATCCTGGAACACAGAAATGCATATCATTGAGTACCGCAAATTATTACTGTTGCAAATATTTTGTAATTAAATTCATCCTATTAAAAGAGAAGTCATTGAAAAGCAATACATTTTAAATAAGACCTTATGCAGAGCCTGTTTGGAATACATACAAGCACCAGAGTCCTAAGCCACCTGTATCATTTTATTTCTCCTATTTTTTATTTACTATGTTTATTCTTCTCATCAAATTTCAGAGCAATTCATACACGATCAGATTGTATTCTAAATTAACTGCTGCCAATCTGGAGCTCTCAAATATGTTGGGACTGTTAAATAAACATTCCCCTTTTCGGACCTCCGAAACCCAACCTTCGCAGTGTCGGCTTCCTTTTCCTGCGGCTGATAGAGTTGGTCCAAGCTGTATGCACTTCGGAATTGAGAACCGAAGGCCGGGCGACCAGAAGCTAAACCTCGAAGCGGAATTGTCCTACATGTCTCCCAGAAAAGGAGCCCCTGAAGCGGCATTCGCCGAAAGCAGCACAGCGAGTGTGCCGCCATCTTTAGGTGTGGCGGTCGCTTCTATAACGAAGCCGGCTGGAATCGGCTTCCCATCACAGGCGTTCCGTGAAAATCTTGTTCCGGGGTGGGGATGTGGTGGGTGGGGGGCGGGAAATCAACGAGTTTTCTATTACCTATTTGCGTAGGAATATTTAAACATTACACTGTTTTCGCTCAGAACCCTAAAATGCTTGGCTCAGTAGAAATGCTTACGAGGGGGACTGCATTTTTGTGCTTTAAGTATTGGTTCCTAATAATGTTTCCGCGTAAACATAATTCTTAGCAAAACAGCAGAGGATTAAGCTGCAAATTACATTAACATAAGAGGCTGAATATAGATCGGATTTCAGATGCCACGGGATTAAGGTTACAAAAAGATTTACAAGGGAGTGAGTCCCCACTAAATACACAAGTAAAAAAAATACATTAACGAGCCTGAGTAGTTTTATTATATTTGTGTTTGACAGAGGTGGCTGAAAAACCATAGCATCTGTTCACAAGAACTTTGATATCAAATATTTTGATTACGCAAAAATGAAAAAATATTTTAAAAAGAAAATGTATCTTATTTTTTTAATAATTATTTTAACTTTCCTTTTTAAAAATAATGTTCATTTGTGCATTAAATTTCTTATAGATACTTAACTGCAAATTTAGATCAGATACATTCTTGTACATAAGAAAAAATATTATTATTCTGATTTTTAGGTATTCAGTAACAAAACAAAAATCAAACTTTTAAAATATAAATCAATCCTTTGATGTATTATATGGTTGGTTTTCCGCAACGTACTAGGTTCCAGAGCATCACTAACTAGGATTGCTTGGAACTTCTGTTATGATGAACTTATGTTATTTATTGACCCCCTACTAAACTAATTAAGGTAGAATACAGGTAGTCCTCAACTTACGACCAATTGACCTCAAAATTTATGTGAAGTGATAAATTTGTTGAATGAGTTTTGTCCCATTTTACAACTTTTCTTGCCACATTTGTTAAGTGAATCACTGCAGTTGTTAAATTAGTAACATGGTTGTTAAGTGAATCTGATCTCCCCATTGACTTTGCTGAAAATCACAAAGTGATTTTGTTACAGTGGGGATGTTACAGTGGTCATAAGTATGAAAAACGGTCATGTCACTTTTTGCAGTGCTGTTGTAACTTCAAACAGCTACCAGATCAACTGTTGTAAGTCAAGAACTGGCTGTATCTTATTTTTAATAATATGTCTGTCAGTAGCAGTTTGGAAAAAAGGCTTCAATATTCTCTTGTGCCTTTTACATTTCATGACAGTCAAGCATGCATAAGTTGGTTGTAAAAATTCTGGGAACTATTATATGGCAGCAAAAGAGCTAAGAGTTTCTGTAGCTCTTTATTGATATTTAACAAGATATGGTCTTCCTAAAGTATAATTACATAAGAATCATGCCCCGGTGACCTCCTGTTTAAGATTATTGCTATGCCCTCTATATGGGACTGCACTTGAAGAGCACCTGGAAGCTGTAGATAGTTCAGAATGAAGTCATATGAGCAGTTTTGGATACTGTGTTTCCCTGAAAAATAAGACCCTCTCTTATATATCTTTTGCCACCAAAAAAGGCACTAGGTTTTATTTTCAGGGGATGTCATCCACTGACTAATTTATTAGTTAGGGGCACACGTATATTGGGTGCACATGTAAAAATCAAGTTAGGTCTTACTTTCAGGGGTGGTCATATTTTCAGGGAAACGGTATTTCTCATTACATTCATATAATATCACTGCTCTGCAAGGTGCATTAGCTTCCAATGATTTTCCAGGTGCAATCCAAGGTGCTGGTTATCACCTATAACCGTGATGGGAAACCTATAGCACACGTGCCAGAGGTGGCATGCAGAGCCCTCTCTCTGCATGTGAATTGCTGCCCCAGCTCAGCTCTGCCATACATGCACGTGCGCACCTCCTGCCAGCCAGCTGGTTTTCAGGTCTCTGCCGTGCACACGCTGGGGGCGGGGTGCATGTGTGTGGGGGTGCATGCATGCGTGGGGATGTGGGGGGTCACGTGCATATGTGGGGGGGCAGGGCACATGCACGGGGCACACATACGTTGCATTTTGGGGATGTGCTCTCATGTACACACTTTGGCACTTGGTTCTGAAAAGGTTCACCATCACTGACCTATAAAGTCCTATGTGGCATAGAATGTATATTGCCATACAGCTTTTAATGGTGACTTTCAGTGGCATGCAATTTTAATTAATCCAAACTGTAACTTTGAATGTCACAAAAATATCAACTTATAAAAAAAAACATTAACCAAGAATGCTCTCCTAACTTCCTAGCCCAGATCTTTAATGACTTACAAAATGCTAACTGAGCCTGGTCTGTCTGGATCTCCAGGATGATACTGTCCACAAGGCAGGTACTGCCATAGGGAAGGCCTAACTCCTGGGTTCAACTAAATTAGATTGCCCACTGGAAGGGACCCAGAGCATATCCTCCCTCCTAGATCTGGTGGGATGAGCAGAGATCATGGAAAACATGGAATCCTGCAAAAAGCCTAGTTTTATTGATCAATTAAAATACTTTTGAATTAATGTGCCTGTGCTATTTGAATAATTTTTGTTGCTGTTAAATTACATTTTCATGTATCCAGTAATTTTGGAAGGTTAGACATTCTGGAAGTTTGGGAGCATATTGTGGATGCCTACACAAAAAGCCAGAGAGAGTTGGTTATTAATTAAAAACATTGCTATAGTAAGTTTGGTTGATCAGAAAATTTCCATTTCTCTGAAAACAAACTAGACACCTAGAATGATTTATCATTTCAGTGGGATCTTTGCGGGATTGAAAGGCATTGCTGCAAATAAATGTAATGCTAGACTAAAGGCTATATTTTGGTGTGAAGATTATCAGAATTTCCCCCCTTTTTTCTTTTTTGCTAAAAGAATCTTTAAAAGAAATTAGGTGAGCAGGGATACTGGAGGAAATCAAAGAAAATATTTAAAGGTACTGATGCCAAACTTACCATTTTGCCCACTCTTAACATAGTGTTATACAAGTGTTTTTCAGTAAAAGAAAATATATCCCAGTGTATTAATGAAAGAGTTATTTGAAATCAGCATTGTAACACTGAACACTTAAAATAGAAGCTAGTCAGATTTATGCAATTGTGTATTAACAGTACAATTTCAGAGGATGTTCTAAATAAATAAAGATATGCTAGAAGTTTAGAATGAGGTCTATTGAATTCAATAGTTTATTCCCAGTTACACTAAAACACTGAAGATTAATTGTTCTTTTATATATATTCCCTTTTGAATAGAGATTTCTAGAGTGCAAACATCATGCGAGACATGCATATTTTAACATGTTTAGCATAAGACTACAGTATATTAAAAAAAGCTTAATGATCTATGTCATATTTTTCCAAATACGTTTTGTCCCCAGTCCTACTTTACAGAATATGCCTATGATACAATCTAGCTCCCTTATCTAGTACCTAATGCAGCATGTTTTCACTGCACCATATACTTTATTGATCGGGGATATAAAGGTCACTAAGATTTTAAATAGGGCAAAGAGGGAAAGGTTTTCTAATGAGTGCTATAGCATTTTCCTTCCTCCCCATTCCGTTGAACTTCTAATTTTAATTTAGCAGTATATAGTTCTAGCAACCATATTATTAACAATGATGGCCTTTGGCTCCTAGAACAAAGTAAGCACATTTTTTAAAGATAGTAGGATGAAGCAGGAATTATTCTGCTCTTAAGAGGGCAAAAATAGTGGTTGGTTAGGCAGAGGGTACAGAACATGTGTGCTGAGAATTTTGGCAGCAACATTGTGAAAAGGTGACATACTGCAAAAAGGTTGAGGCCTATTTTAACAATCAACCTATTCAATCTTTCCAGATCCCAACCAAATTGAAGGTGCTGGATTTTTAAATTTTTTTTTTGCTGCTCTTACAGATTGCCCTATGAGAATTTAGCTCTTCAAAATACAGGTAGTCCTCGATTTATAACAATTGAGCCCAAAGTTTTTGTTGCTAAGTGAGACATTAAGTGAGTTTTGCCCTCATTTCACAACCTTTCTTGCATTGGTTGTTGTTAAGTCAGTAACACAGATATTAATCGAGTCTGGCTTCCCCATTGACTTTCTTTGTCAGAAAGTTGCAATGATCCCAGGATACTGCAACTGTCATAAATATAAACCAGTTGTCAAGCATCCGAATATAAATCACATGATCATGGGGATGCTGCAATGGCCATAAGTGTGAAAAGAGGCACTTTTTCAGTGCTGTTGTAACTTTGAACAATCACTAAACGAACTGTTGTACATCGAGGACTACCTGTACTTACATCAAATCTGTTATTTATAATTCCTGTTATTGATTGGGTGGTAATAGCAAGTAATTTGGAGGGATCAAATACTTAAAGTCTTTCATGGTGTAGGATCTGGTTACTTGACATATCACTTGTCTGCAACTGTTTCTGCCCATCCAGTGTCTGGGCAGGGTGGATGCACTCCAGATCCCATCAACGAAGTGTTTCCGTTTTATGGGACAGAAGAAGTGTCCTTTCTGTCACAGCCTCTGCCCTGTAGAACAGCATCCCTGGGAGATAAGCAGGGCTGCCAATCTCCTTGGTTTCTGAAAGTCTCTTTTAAGACCTGGCTCTGGTCCCAGGCATAAGGATAGGGTGGCTGTGGAGTCCACTGCGTTTGGATTGTTTTAATCCAGGCAGTCATGTGGTATTGTTTGTAATGCATGTACAGCTCGATTGCCTCATTTAGTGACCATCTGCAGTTACAATGTGTTGAAAAAGCAATTTTTATTTTATTTTATTTATTTATTTATTAGATTTATACCCCGCCTCTCTTCCCAGGTCAAGGGGAACTCGAGGTGGCTATTTTTGTGAGAAATCTTCACATTTATGACCTTTATAAACAAAGATCATAAGCAGTCATGGTTTCATTTAGTGACTGCTTTACATAATGGCCAAGTAGTTGGTCCCAATTCTTTTGGGTTTAGTTTTAGTTTAGCTACACAAGAAGTACCTGTATGCCATCCAGAAATGCTGGAGTCGGGTGGCCTTGACAAATCCAATAAAATGAAGTAATTAGAATTGGATTGTTAAACTGGACATCTTCTGGATTCCAATGTAAGAAGTCATGGGTGTTATGGATATATATGTGGATAGACTGAACAGAGTAAAAGCACCTGTGCTCCTTCCTCCCTTCTTGGCCCTCCCCAGTTGTCAAGGTAACCTGGTTGTCAATCAAACAGCAGCTGCTAGACAGAAGACAGGATGTTCACAGGCCTTGGGAAGAAAAGGTTGCACAAAAAGTCAAAGCGTGTGAGGCAAATAAAGAGGCAAACTAAAGAAAGCCCCGATTAGAAGAGGCAATCGAGAAAGGAGCACCTAAAAAAGTTGGGAAGAGATACCGTTATCTATAAAAAAATCGGTAATCATTGCCTTAAGTTCTGTAGCATATAAAAAATGTCGACCAACCCGTTTGTAATCGAAAGTTTTAATTAAACCTATGTTCAATCAATGTCTCCGGGTCGTCCTATGAAGAGCCTCTTCAGAGTGTGACATCATTTTATAGCCTGTTTTTGGCAGTTGGCTGACTGCAACTGTTCGGAGGGAGATTTGAATAAAAATCTTTTCTACCATTGGTTAATCAATTTTGAATTATTAATTGGCATTATTTTTAACTGCCAACAGATACATCATTTTCCTTCCCTCGAAGCTGGTGTGAGGTAAAAGTTCTTCTAGTCATTTTCTTCAGAGGGAGCAAAGATTCAAAAGAAAAGACCCACACAAAAAACCCCCAACAAGTAGAAAAGATGAAGAAACCGACAACAAAAAATAGAAAACAAACTAAAAAAGAGTTTGAACATTGTAGAAAGCACGTAACTCTACAGAGTGACAACAGAAATATACGGGAGTAAGACAACAAAAATATAAAAATCCGAAATAAATATATTATATAATATAAAGTAAAAAGGTAAAATGTAGATGAAAAGGGGTTTTAAGAATGTAGAGTAGATAAAAAGCTTCTAAAATACATAGAACGTTGTTTTATTGTCATTTCTGAACTAGTTGAAGTCTTCACTTTTGTACGTAAGCTTTCTTTTTCTAAAACTAGTGTCTCCACTGAAACACAAAACCAAAAACCAAACACCTATCAGTTTCCTCTCTGTGTGTATCTTAATCAGTAGTTTCACTTAATGCCAGTATTCCTTTTGGTCAAAGTTATCAATATTTTGCTGATCTGACAGTATATTATAGCTGTTTCTTTGTTCAGAACTGATCTTTGGCAAGAGATTAAACATATGTATTTCAAACCACTGTAGCATTTAGAAAGTCTACAATGTAAGATGTTTTTTTATTGTTGTGTAGCTGGAGGAAATGCCTATTATGAAAACAGTAACAGTACTATTTCCTGGTGTGTTCCCCCTCCTCTTTATTTTATGCCTAAAACATGTTTATGGTCTAAAATGAAGATAATTTTTTAAATGTTAACAAATATATATAATGTACAGGAAAATTCAACATTCATAGTACTCATATTTCTTTTTTATTTAAGAACAGAATAAAGCATTTTTAAATATATTAATTTTAAGTATGCTACACAAACAAGACGCTGGTTTGCACATTAACAGTTTTCAAAACCAAGATTGCAATGGCCCTTTCCCACTCAAAATACTGATGCAACAAACAGATTACTTTTTAGAACAAATATAAATTCAGAAGTCCCTTAATAAAAAGATAGTAAAGGAAAATTAAAATGCCACAGCTATGATGGCAACAGATCAAAGTAAATGTTTTGAGAGAACAAACTTCTTTTGTTAGTTTTAGAGATTACTGATTTTTTTATTGTAAGGCATGAAGGTTTGTATATGGTTACCAAAGTGGTAGCCACAATTATGGGTATGGCTCGTTTGGACCACATCCAGGGTACAGAAAGGTTTGAGCATTTAGTAGAAGAACCAATTCAAAAGAATAGCCCCTGGATAGGCTAACTCAAAAATACTTCCATGTATTTCAAGTGACTTCAATTGGCTAAGCACAAGGACTCAAAGTTTTTCATGGCAAGAATATAGCAAATGAAATGACAATCCAGTGACACAAGATTGAAGATGCTCACTCTCTCTGACTTCACAGTTGACTTCCCACACAACTACCTTCTTAAACTTCTATTTACTGGGTTCATGAAATTGGATATAAAAACTGGGCAGATCTAGCATGATGAAATGCAGGCGTATGATCTGAGGCACAAATGATTAGAAAAATCTGTGGGCCTCCATCTCCTTGGTGAAACTTGGCAACGTTGACCACTAAAGAATATGGTCTAAGGATCTTGGTAAGAAAAATCACACAACAGTGTTTAAAGATGAAAGAACAAGAAGGTAATATGCTGAACATAATATAGCACATTGAAATATCATTTTATGTTATTATAATTGCAAAGAAACAACAAAGACTTTGGATTTTATTCAGATATATCCAAAAGGATCCAACATTTCTTCAAGTATAGTACTGCTTGCTAAGTCAATAATCTTATGTATGTGTACCCTAAACATTATTGAAATGTAATACTGTTAAGCATATGTGCAGGAATCCCTATCATTTATTATGGTGTATCTAAAATAGCCCAATATTTAATTTCAATGAAATGGATAGTGATGATTCCTGAGACTGGAGAGAGAAAGCTTTGTGTATAAATATGCAATGTATAAATAACCCCTAACCACGTTTTGCAAGGCATGCAAATTATATCTTAGGAGCAGGTCACAGAAGATAATAAGGGTAATCGTTTGAGCAACAAGGCTTGAAAAACCAACACCTAACTAAAGATGGAGCTCTCTCCCCAAGTCAGTAATAGCACTTATTCATTTGGCTTCTGGAAAATCCCAGAATGAGTGATGACAACTTACTGAAATAAATACTGAAGGAAATATACATCCTATGTTTACTTTGTTCTACACATTAGATGATCAGAACAATTAGGTATGCCTGATGAAGACATTAATCAATCTGACATTTCTCTTCAAGTTTTTCCAGTTGCAATGAACTTGCATTGTAAATATTGAAAAATTTGACCAATAAAATAATGGCTTAAACAGGAAGAACATATTTCCCTTCAGAAAAGGGAGCTGTCCATTTAAAAGTCTCACTGATGATGGGTGTGATTCCATGGGTTCTTCATGGAAAGAAACAAAATGGAAATATAGTATAGGGGAAAGGTTGCATTTCAGGAGTTGCTTTTGGAAACAAATTGTTTAAAATTATATTTCGGACACTCCAAGTCATCGTAAGGAATTTAATCTTGATCCTATGTTCCATGCAGAAAAGTGAACAGAAGCTGTGGCAACAGGTGAAGCTGTGGTTAGTTGGCCCGATTTCCTATTTAGGTGTTCTGGCTGCTGCAAGATGTGAAGAAATCCTCATAAAATCTTTGATACCAACTACAACTACAACATATAGATTTTGCAACAGATTCAGGGAGCCAAACAGCTTGGAGTACCAACTTAAAGAATGTGACTTGGATTCTTGCTGATTTTCAGGCACTCCAACAGGCTCCCTTTCTGGGCAAGCTATCAATATAAGAAGCTTCTAGAGCACAAAGGCAGAAAGCCAGGCAATTTTTCCTGGACTAAAAAGAATATTGAGCTGAAGGTGCAGGTGAAGAGGGAGGATTCACTTGCTAGTCTTCTTTTTCACCTTGGTGGCATTGATATCAGCTTTTGTCTTCTGGATTCGAGAGAAGATTTCCTTAAACAGAGCTTTATATTCTGGCTGACTCTGCTCTAGCCGTTTGTCTACAGCTTCCACATGTTTGCTAAGGCTCTTCTCCATTGTTTTGAGCTCTTCCAGCTCATAACCCTCTCCCCGGAAGTCTCTAAAGGAGCTGTCACGGGAGATGGGGCGAGAGGTTTGTACACCAGCATGACGTACACTGTCCTTATGCTGACGGCACTTGCTGAGAAGCTCCTCATACTTTTCCAGCAGGGCATGGTATTGTTCATCCACTTCCCTCAGGATTGACATTCCCCTTTTCCGTACATTGTTGGCATGGAGTGTATAATTGCCTTCATGGCGGCTCACAGCATCCTTGGCTACAATGGCATTAAGGGCTGTGTCGCTACAGCTTTTCCGGACAGGATGGTTCGGAGAAGCTGCCATGGAGGAGTCATGATTCTTCCTCCCATCTTCCTCAGAAAGATCTATGTAGTCAGCTTCAGGAGCATTGTTTAATGGCTCCAGAAGTGTTTCTGATAGGTTGTCCTCTCTACTGAGGAGATATTTCTTGACTTGTTTCATTTGCTGTAGTTCCAATAATTCAGTTTCCAATTCTTTAATGCGCAATTTGCAACTTTCCATCTCACAAACTCGTTGCTCAAGATCTGAGTACTCCTGGATGACTGATGTATACTCTCTCTCCACCCTTTCTTTTCGCTGCTTCTCCTGGATAACTTGGGACCGGAGAGAATTTACCATGGCTTGCAGTCGCTCATTCTCTCGTTCCAAGGGCATCTGGCTGAAATCCATGGAAGAACTGTGGATCTGGAATGCATCCTCATATCTAATATTAAAAAGACATTATGATTGGCAAATTAATACAGGATTCATGGGAAGATAGTATTATCATTCTAATGAAGTATCCAGTGAGACATTTCTGGATAGCCACATAGTTGGCATTAAGCATGGGCGCATTTTATTTTATTTTATTTATTTATTAGATTTATACCCCGCCTCTCTTCACCCAAAAAGGGGAACTCGAGGCGGCAAAAATTTCATACCCCAATGCAATAGATATGCACTTTTGAGCTGCTAGTTTTCTATATGTACTTATTTATTTTTCACGAAGGATATTCAAATATGTAATCTCATCAAAATTCTGTTTATCCCATATCCAAGATTCAGAAAGTAAATTTGTATACCATTTTAAGTTACAACAGCACTGAAAAAAGTGATTTACAGAGGTCCTCATATTTACAGCCATAGCATCTCATGGTTACATAATCAAAATTGGGGCATTTGGCAACCAGCATATATTTACGATGGTTGCAGCATCCCAGGGCCATGTAATCACCATCTGCACCTTACCCAGCTAGCTTCCAATAAGAAAAGTCAATAGGATTCATTTAATGACTGCATGATTCACTTAACAACTGCAGTGATTTACTTAACATCCATGGCTAAAAGGGCAAAAAATCAGACATGAATCATTTAATAACCACTTAATAACCAATCATTATTGCTAATTTAATTGATTAGCAATAAAAATCCTGGTCCCAACTGTGGTGATAGACCAGATTTGTACAGATGGTCTACAAACGTGACATAGAGAAAGCCTGTATTTTATTTTTCTGTTACGTTTATATCTGACTTTTCTGCTGGAGTTCAGAGCAGCTTATACAATAATTTCCCTTAATTTTGCCTCCTCAACCAACACTGCTGGGATACATAGGATTGAGGAGAGAGGGACTGGCTCAAATTGATCTGGGGAGTTTCCATGGCTAAAGCTGGACTTGAATGTGGATCTTCAAAGTCCTAATCCAACACCTATACCATATTAAAATCCTCCTCCTTTTGTTGCCTTCCCCTAATTTCTCTTAGTAATTCTTGTGGCATTTTTAAATCTTGAGAAAAAATTAATAATGAGAAGAGGACAAATAGTGCACAATGGCTTTTGATTAAGAATCTGATGCATGGAAACACTCTGAAATTTAATCTTGAATCAGGATTCAGTTAGCACCAGGTAATGTTCAATTTAATTTAATTCCTAAATGAAATTAATATAGTACATTTGGTAACAGGCTACAGGAATATGCCCATGGATGTTACTTGCTTTTTCTTTATATGGTGCCATTTCTATTAATGACAATTTCATTTAGAGTATAAATTTGAACAGTGTTGAAAACGGTAAGGAGAAAGGAGGAGTTAAACAGGAAGCTATTGGAGTTAAACAGGAAGCTACTGATTTAAGTTTCATTCCATAAAGAATTGGATAGAGACTAAGCGGAAGAACAATTATTTCAATCATCAATAACCAAAAGGACATTATGTCCTTTGTGTGTTCTGGGCACCATACAATATTTAACTGTCTTACTTACATCAAACACACAGATCTAACAAAGCAATTCTGACAATACTCCTTGAACCTTGGTTTGATTTTCTGATGTGCTCTCCAGCCTTCCAAAAAACTGGTACACTGACTTGGCAATGGAGAGATACAAAATAAGTAAGCATAACTATGGGGACCGGCCAATTCCCTTCAGAAATTTTGTCTTTGGGTGCCTTTGAATCTATCCAGTTAGTGGGAGGATACATATAAAAAAAGTGCTAAATTAATCGTATCTGGTTTAATTCAGCATATATTCTTCCTTGATTCTTAATAAACAACTTGTGGCACAGTCATTAATTGAAAAAAGGTTGTGGATGGGAAAGGAGTGAGCAGTACCAGACTCCCCCATCTCTCATTCATATATGGACTAGAAAGAGGGTAGTGAAACCCCTCTTAATTGTTATGTTATTATTATTTATTATTTATTACATTTTTATGCCACCCAAGTCCTGAAGGACTCTGGGTGGCTTACAGCATGGACAGCAATAGCACTCAGATTATATATACTGCTTATCAGAGCTTTACAACACTCCCCAAGCAGTTACAGAGTCAGCTTATTGCCCCCAACAATCTGGGTCCTCATTTTACCAGCCTTTAGAAAGATGGAAGACTGAGTCAACCTTGAGCCTGGGGATTCGATCGCACAACCTGCTGAACAAGTCAGCAGAGACTGCAGTACTGCATTTAACTACTGTGCCACCGAGGCTCCCTAGATGATTATATTTTTTCACTTTACCTGTTCTTTTAATGGCTACTCCTAATGTTTTAAATACTATGAAAGGAAGTGTTGTTTATCAATAGTATTCATTATATAAAACTCCAGTTTAGCTACATAAATATATTTTCACACATCAGTTAACCTATAATGAAGTATTTCTTAATTAAGTGTTTTGTGAAAAGTCATTCACCCAACCATATTTATGAATTTATTGTTTAACCATACTTTTTAAATTTAACAGATGATGATTCCAAGAGCAATTAATTCATACACAGACTATTGATGTTCAAGTTGTTCATTTTGTCCCTAAAGTTCAACTTTATCCTCTCCCTCTCCAGGTAAATATTTCCCCCCAGTACTAACATTTCTGAATATGTGAGTTTTCCATGAATATACAATTATATCTATCACCAAAGTTTTGAAATTGCTGTTTTGATAGACTAGAACTTAAATACAACCTGAGACTAATATACACAAAAACATAAAAGCGGTTTTATTAAAATCCAAGTAGACCATCTACTTCCAGAGGCTTAAATAAATGGCCTTGGATCAACTATGGTTTAACAAACCCAAACCCAGAGAGATCCTGGTATGCTTTAAAGATTGAATCGGACATGGATTGTGCACATTGCCCCATCTCTCCCTTCATCATCCACATTGTTATGCAGCAACCCTTCCACCTGCCATGTTTCTAGCATCTTCCCTTCCCTTTGACCCCTGTCTCCACTTAGCTATAGGTGTTGATGTCCACACTGATTATCACCAAGGAAAACCCTCATCCATGGCTTCTTCCTACCACTTCTCCAATCAGCTCTACTCAGAGCATCTGCGTCTTATTCTGTACTAGCTGTTTACCCGGCCTTGCTCAGGTTTTTTTTATTGGAGTGGCAACTTCCTTAAAGTTTCTTCCATTGTAC
>JANHGC010010461.1:172595-184572 GCA_027560395.1 Boaedon fuliginosus | reverse complement strand
GTCAGCTTATTGCCCCCAACAATCTGGGTCCTCATTTCACCGACCTTAAAAAGGATGGAAGGCTGAGTCAACCTTGACCCTGGTGAGATTCGATCTGACAACCTGCAGTGCTGCATTTAACCACTGCGCCACCAAGGCTCTTATAAACCAATATCTATAAAATGCAAATTTAATAAAGTTATACATAGCATTGGGACACCTTGAGTAAAACATATCAAAGGTATGATAAGTATAGTTTTATATGGATAATTATAATATTTTGCCTAGAATTATTTTAGGACCTAATGACAACAGTAATTATGTTTGCCAGAACTCCATGAATTATGTTCATTGATTGGTTCATTGATTGTTCAACTGTTTCAGCTAGAACCAGATGGGACAATGAAGAAATCTTTCAAAGGTGACTGAATTGCGATTAGTGTTGACAATGAATGAGATCTCTGACCTTCAGTTGGTTAATGAAGTAAAGCATGTAGAAATGTGCATATTCTTATTATTCTGTAATGGTGTGTCCAAATGGAGGAGTTTCCAAGTGTGAGAGGAACTCAGTTGGTTCTACTTTTGTGTAGTGCACACTGAAACTAACACTCAGGTGATAGTGAGGAATGTTTTAAACCGATAATGGGGAGAGTAACTTCTTGAAGTAATTATTTCCATCCATTCGATCCTGCTGGCATCAGATGAAACAATTACTGGAGCACAGGGTAGCGTACTTCAAAGCAGTCTCTTCTATTTGCATAAATTAGGGAGATATTACATAAAAATAATCTAAAGCCTCTGTTCTGCACTGCTGCCCCTGCACATGGCAGGTACACTTGTTTTCATCTCAAATCCCAATTTAATTGTTTGTTTCAGAGAGGGAAATGAACCAGGTTTGCTTTATCCGAAATTGAAGTTCAGTTGCCTCAGAGATTTCTACATATAAACAACCCTAATGAGAACTTCTCAAAGGGCACTACAGGAAGTTTAATAATTGTTTAAGTCTACTTTTTAAATATGTATTTTCTTGCATCAATTTTCTGCTTTACGATCATTTACAGTCTGAGAATTAAAACAAATTGTTAATTAAAAAAAAGATTTCAATTCATTATTGAAATCTTTTAAAAAAAAAACAAATTAGAGTTTTCAGAATAGCACAGAAAATCCCAAGCCTTGATTCAATTCAATGATGCATTGATTTCTGATATAACAAATCAAGATTTGAGAACACTGTGAATGGCTCCAAAACTGGGAAATAACTATCTCCACAATTATTGCACAAATGGCTGGGAAGGAAAAAGACAGAGGTAAAGGTCCATACAAAGTTAAAATTAACAGATGGCCAAGCAGTGATATTTAACAAAAATGAAGTACTATTTTCCCTGTCCAAAATACCTGGGACTTGAGCATAGTTCCTTGAGACAAGGAAATGTGTGGATCGTTCGACGCCTTTCTCTCTTTTCTCTGCGGATGCGCAGCTGGTCTAAGCTCTGCAGTTCTTCCACTTGTTTTTGTAGGTCGTCAACTTGATTTTGTAGTCCTTCAATAGTTTCGGTCAGGCTGTAAATAAAGTCAGGATTGATGGAAAAGAAATGAAACAAAAAGCTGAGCGCTAAATTATACAGAATAAAATACAGACATAACATGAAGAAATGGTTATACTATTCATACACCTATGCTTTTCTCCAAGCTATAATTATATGCAGTACCATCTCTGGAGATGTGCCCTTCAACTAAATTTTTCCACTTCAACAATTCTGCCTTGTAAATTGCAATTACATTTTCAGGGAGGTAAGCCTGTATTAGAACCAGTTAACTGTGCTGTCAGCTTTTCTGTTTTTTTCTCCCTCAATATAATTACGTATGCTTTCCCCTAAATATTTAAAGAAGCATTAAAAAAAAGAATAACTATGTTTCTATCTGCCTATTTTTGTCAGAATTGCTAAATCATCAAAGTTGCTATTGTGTTATGAACTGAACAGATCCTTCTCACACATCCCTTCCCCATCGCAATACATTTGCAAACACTTGCTTTTTCCATTCTATAAATCCTACCCTGGAAACATGAGATGGTATAGAGGTCACAATCAATACTTTTTCCATTGGGAATTTATGTGTTAGCATTTTCATTTGGAAACACTTTTAAACTATCCTTCAGCAAACAGAATGAACTCACCTATTCACACATCCATCTAATATAATTTTTTCCTTGTAGGGAAGTTGGCTGACTACATTTTTATTTATAACAGGTCCTCTCAAAAGAGAACATGTATATGTATCTCTCTGCCACTATACTTAGAGGCAAATGCTATCTTGCATACATTGTTTTCAGGAGAGAATATAACTACAAAATTTCCTTCTATTATTTCTGAAATCAGCAGTTTTTATCATTTAGATGCTGGAAAATACAATAGCTTTGATCTTTCTAAAGATTGGAAAACAAAACCCCTCACTCAGATCTGAATACTCTTTTCACTATCTGCCAGCAATGCAACCTCTACCTTTCAATTTTTGACATACCCGAGACAAACATGATATCCCTGGGCCCCATGATATGATGGGGCTTTTCAAAGTCTTTGTGCGCTGAATAAATTACCTTTGTTCAGCTGTCACTACAGAGGAAACTGGAAGATAACTGCTCTGAAGAATAGTGGGAACCTCCACTTCATTCCACTTACCCACTCCTGAGGGGCATACTTCTCACTTGAACTCAAGGCATCATCATCATCATCATCATCATCATCATTATTCAATTTATACTCCGCCTCTCTTCCCTAGTCAAGGGGAACATTATAGCATTTCCTCCCCGCCCCCAAGCAAATACACAGAAGAAATGGCAAATCCAAGGAAAGGGTGTTGATTGACTGCCATTTTGCACTTTTCCTGATTGACTAGCTATATTCAAATTCAGGAAACGCAGCAAGACATGCTGCAGAGGCAAGAGGGGTATTGCCAATGTCTGTGTAAAGGTGTCAATCATTTGGTCTGTAATAGTCTTAAAACATTTTTTTAACTTTATGATTAACTCTGGGAAGAGGGGGTTGTATTTTCCTATCCATGACTATGAATGAAAAAAAATCTGATCTTTTGGGAATAGCAAAATAAAAAACAAAAACAAAAAACAACCACCAAAACTTAAATCTACCAATCAGACAAATGATTACCATTGTATCTTCTGCTGGGATGCCTTACTCTCTAGCACAAGCTTCTGATTGGCCAGTTCTAGATCCCGTGCTGTTAAATCCAGCTGTTCATAAACTTTAGCATGCTGTTCATTCATATGCCGCAACATTTCCAGCTGTTTTGTCAAATACTAGAAAGAAAAACAAAAAAGTGCAGCCAATCCAATCCAATCTCTTTAAGAATAGAATAATTAAATGGGAAGCAAATCAATTACAACTTTTTAAATGTCTAAAAATGTGTCTCTAATCAGGCATTGATTTTAGGATGGCCTAGAGAATTATAAAAATGAACAAATGGGACAATCTATCTTAAAAAAATAATGTAACCTTTTTTTTCACGCAAAAAGTAGAATCTGTGGAGACACGACTTAGGAGAAACTATGTTGGCGACAGTTACAAAAACATGTTTTAAGCCTGAGAAATGAAGACAACATTAGAAAGTAACTCAAGTTGACTCTACTTTAACTTCCTCCCTGGGGTATAAGATGGAGGGAAGGGAAAACGGAGTCAGCATTCTTGTGTTCTAGCTTTTCTCCACAAAATTGAACTTCAATCTTTCTTGAGGAATCTGTTTCCTGAACTGATGTACCTCAAAGGGGTGACCTCAATCTTGAAAGCCTCACTCTATCTTCCCTTCTCCACCTCTTACATTTAATTATGAAAATTAATATAATCAAATAAAACACACCAATTTAAATCCCTTTAAAGCAGCAGAAAATGCCTTCTGGAATTCTTTCCACCTTTTTAAAAAACTACTCTGCATCATGAGACTAGAAAAGACAGGGGCTTATGATGCTGTCAGAGGCATTCTGACATGCTTCCCAACTTCCTCTCTGAGAGAGATACATGAGGGATTTCCCCCCTCCCCCATTTTCCCAATCAGGGCTGGTCACTTTCAACACAATTTTTCTCTTATTGGGTGTTCCCAGATCAAATTACCCTCTTTATTGAGAATTATCCCATGGAGAGAGTTATGAGTCTCCTTTCATCAGTGCTTCTCAACCCCAGTAATCTTAAGATGTATGGAGTTCACCTCCTAGAACAGTGATGGTGAACCTTTTCGGCACCAAGTGCCCAAACCGTGCACATGTATACCCAAAATGCAACACGTGCCCCCCCTGGGCATGCGCATGCACCCTGCATTCACACTTGTGCCCCGCCCCCTCACGCACGCAACCCCGTGCGCATGTCCCCTGCGCATGCATAGCAGAGAACTGAAGACCAGCTGGCCAGCGGGAGGTGCGCACGCACATGCATGGTGGAATTGAGCCGGGGCGACGGTGTGTGTGCCCACAGAGAGGGCTCTGCGTGCCACTGTCCTAGAATTCTCCAGCCAGCACATCTTAAAAGTTGGTGAGGTTGAGAAGCACCACTTTACACCATTTCTTTCTAACGTTTTCTTGGGTAAAAAAGAAAAACAGAGAACCTGGACTAGCTCAAAACAACCCACATTCAAGTTTCTGCTCAGGATGAAATTGTATGAGCTGGGGGACAGAGGGCTTTGCTGGATAAAAGATTTTGTCATAGAACCTTTCTGCTGTGTTCTTCCAGAACTTAATACAGCTTTGCTTCAGAAACTTTCATTTCACCCTCTCCATAATCATACATCTTTGTGAATACTGCTAATTTAACTGTCCTAAATTAAATCCTACCCAAATATTTACATACAGTATATTTTCAAGGCAATACGTAATGTACAATTGAAGCATAAATGGGTTATTTGAGTTATACATTTGCTTGTTTCCCCAGTCTCTGTTGACAGTACCTCTATCTCTTGCACTTGTTCCTCATTAGTGGTGTACATTTGCTGCAGAGAATCTTCTAGTTCCTTGTTGCGCTCCAGAAGTGTCTTCCCTAATTCAGCTGCTAAGTGTAAATCTGAAAAGCAGACAAAACATGTATAAAGGCCTTTTACGGTACCTTAAATAATCTGGAATATACCATGAGCAATGCTGGTAAGGTTGACTTGTTTAAATATTCTTACTCCATTTTTTCCCAAGACCCAAAGCAGCTACTCAAGACCCAAAGCTGCCACTGAAAGCTGTACCGAACTTCAAAAGTAAAATCAGTAAACATCTGACATCACATTATTAAAAGTAACTTCTTTAATTATAATAATTCTTTTAATTATAATAATTCTTTTAATTCCAAAAAACTTATGATAAAAGCCACACTTATTTTCTCCCTAATTCTTGCAGACTAGAAGTGTTTTTAAGCCTCTTATATAACTGAATCATTTCTCTCCAGCATGATTTTTTTCTTGCATATGATAGAAATATTTTATTGTTGGGTTGAGCATACATATTTATGAGTGATTTAAGGTTACTTATGATTTATTTATTTCACAGCTCAGCTGAAGGGCAAATTGTTCTAATTATCTCGCTCTGGTGGAAATTACGAGTCAGCAGTGCTAATTGTATTTCTGCTACCCTAATTTCATATTATAATTCTTAGCCGCTCAAAGAAGATGTCCTGAAGAGTGACATATAAATTCCATAGTGACAAGAAAAATAATCAGGAGGATATGAGACCAGAAGTAGCAACATGTGTTTTATAACATACTTTGTGACCTCTACAGAAAGATATACAACGTCAGGGAAAGCATTCAAGTTTACCTTGAGGTAAGACGGATGGCCTATAAATTTTATAAATAAATACATTTAATGCCTTCAAGGGATCCAAAACGATCCTACTTTGCTGACATTAAGCCATCTGGAATAGTATGATCATGGCAATCTGCTACTACTTCAGAGCCTCATGAAGAAGAACCTGAAGATGTGAGGGCCCAGCTTAAAGCATTTTTAAAAAGTGAGCTCCTTTAATTTAACCTGAAAACACAATATATTTGTGACGTTCTTCATTATGTACGGTAAAAAACCGACAATTGTTTTGACAGTTATAAAATTTTGGCCCATCCCTTTAAGAAATTAATTTGCCGTTCTCCCTTTTTGTCAAGTGGCCGACACATGAACAAATTATAGTTATCCCATTTCTAAAGACATTTATTCAATTTCCTCTCTCATAATCTTGCTACTTGGTCAAAATGCAATTGTTCTAGTTAGCATTTAACTTGCTAGGGCAAATGTTATGTGAACTGAGTCATTTTAAAGTCATTGTATTTTCTTGGGCTTTTATATGTTAAGTATAATTTTATATATTAAGTATTACCCTGTTTTCCTGAAAATACGACCTCCCCTGAAAGTAAGACCTAGCTTGATTTTTACACATGCTCCCAATATACATGTGCCCCCAATTAATAGGTTAGTCAGTGGATGACATCCCCCCCCCAAAATAAGACCGGGTGCCTTTTTTGGTGGCCAAAAAAATATAAGACAGGGTCTTATTTTGGGGAAAACACAGTATTTGATGCCTTTTTAGTTGTAGGAGAGAGACTGGCAGAGCTAGGGGGAAGAGTTAAATGAGGCATTTAATCCTGTCCAGGTGTATCTGAGAAGATTCCTGTGCATAGGCTATTTAGCAATAAATCAGTAATTTAGAGCCTTCATGTGTAGACTTAGTTTTTGGCAATAATTGCTATTCTATTCTGTCCTGATTATTATGGGAACAAAACCAAAACTGATAACAAGATGTTATATGATGGTATATAACTGGAGCCTAGAAAGTAAGCTTTAATCTTTTTTTTTCTTATATTGTCCTATAAATTTCTTGATTGCTTTCTACATTGGTTAATTAACCCAGAGTGTCTTATAGCTCACAAAACACTTAGGGAAGTTGGGTTTATAGTTTTGTACAACTCTCCAATCTTTTTTGTCCCTTTCTTAACCTCATCAGCAATTTTACCAAGTTTTGCCAACTGCCTTTACTTCTGCTTGATCACCATTTTGTCAATGCAATGAGAGAAGATTGGAGTATCGGATGTCTCAGGTAGAACATAAACAGAGACTTTCAAATGCAGCTGTCCATTTAAATGACAAATCTCTCAGGGCAATATGGCTATAGGGAAAGGTCTTAATTATTCCACCCTGGTGGGAAGCAGGAGGAGGTAGTGCTACCACTGAGGTGCTAATTGAATCACTGCCTCTTACTTGGGCTTCTCTGAATTTAACAAGCTACTAGTGTTGGGTGGCTATTATTTGGAATCGGTTGCTATAGTAAAATGGGACAGGTGCCCCACCTCTTTCCATTTGCTTCATTCCCTATACTTGTATGGTTCAGGTTTCAGAATTCACATATCTTTCCTTTTACACTCCACCCCCCCCCATTTAGCCTCCAATAAAACTATTGATAACAACTTTAAAAAACTCAGAGCAGGTATGAAAGGTGAATTGTGGTAAACTTATCTACATTGCAGCCAAGAGGTAATGGTGTACAGAAACAAAAGTAACAAAAGTTTTGCTTGATTTTCTTTTATAGGCAAAGACTTCACAGGAAGCATCATATGATTTCTGAAGCCTGTCTTAGGAGTTTGGTAACTTTTATTTCTTGGTTATTCATCAGAAACCTAATCTCCAGTTTTGAGTATTATAGCACAGAATGAATTGTTAAGAGCCAATTTAATGTTAATTGCAATAATAATATGCGAAAACTCTGGCTGCCAATTGTATTCTTTGAATGGGCTATATAAACAGAGAGTGATAATTACTGCTAAAAAGACATACAGACATCTCCAATTTTCTAAGTGTGCTCAGGAGATTGACAACATAACAAAAATGAGTTAGATGGAAAGAGAAACAGTATTAATTAGTTTTTATATTCCTGCTATATTCCATAATCAAAGTCTCCATCCAAATTACAATATTACATAAAATACTTGAATTTGCTAACATTAACCCCCTGTGTCTTGAAAAATAATAACACACAATAAATAAATTACCCAGGAAATATAAACCCAACTACCCCCAAGGTAGGCTAGGTACTTAAACTTAAGCTGATAGAAACATTCAGGAATCCCTGGAGGAAAAATAGCTTTCCTGATATTAACAGATTGTGGGGCAGCATTCCAAAGCAGAGCCACACAACTTGTACAATGGCCCTTCTTTTGTGATCCTTGTAGAAAAATACTGTATCTGCAAAGAAAATAGAATAGCTAGGCAGATACATTAGAGAATAGGCTCTTTGAAATTTCTTCTTCTTTGGATTAACTGAACTTTTTGAACTACCTGTATCTGTAATTCTACATACAACACCGGTGCAGTAATTCAATTGAAAGGGTAACAGAAATATCAAACCAAGAGCTTTTCCACATGAAGCCTTTATACTACTTCCAAAGCAACCTGCAATCTCACCATGTCCAATATATGCACAAGTGAAGTCAGAATTAAATTGCACTGAGACCACAAGAAAAAGCAGCACTGTGGAGCCTGTGATCCATTTTCCCTTGGCAGAACCTTCTTCTCATGATGCCTCCCATCTCTTGGGTTTCAGGTCTTTCAAGGAGAAAAGGCTGGGCATTTTTTTCAGGCATAGGTGTAGTTGTTCTTTGAAGAATATCAAATGAATAAAATAAGTTTATTGTTGTAGGGTGGGAATTTGATTGGTAACTGCTAGGTATCAGCATAAAAGTATTCATGCTGATTCAGTAAGGTAGAAAAGCTTTTGAGTTTTCTTGTATTTCTGAGGATTACGTTACTCATAACCCTTTCTATTCATTTTATGGCATCTAATTTAATCTGCTGGGATTGGGTTACATTAAGTGGATTAGGAAACCTAGGATTTTAGCATTAGGATTTTAAAACCAACTCAGCAATGGAGTTAGAAGAGGTAAAAATAGAGAAATTGTGGTGAAATATAATTTATTTATTTATTTATTTGATTTATACCCCGCCTCATTTCCCGGTCAAGGGATTTTTTTTTCTACAACTGAGTAATAATTAATTGAAGACAAAGACAAAGTAAAGCTTCCATTTTAAAATGTCTACTATTTAAATGTTTATTAATGTATTACTGGATCAACAATTTCAAAAAGACTGTAGATGGTTTACAAATAATGCAAAAATTAAAATGGAAATAATAATGTAAACATAAATAAATCCATAAAACAATAAGAATAAATCTTCCTGTCCTTTAACGTGCCAAGCAAAAAACCAACAATGACATCAGCAACAATCTTCCACTGTAGGGAAAATACTATCTTATCACTGACATTGTTGCAGAACCATCAAGTCTTAGTGGTTCTCCTCAAATCTAATTGGGCTGATGCTGACTTAACCTTCGGTGAAATACAAGGAAAAGGGGCAACAG
Organism: Boaedon fuliginosus; assembly: GCA_027560395.1. NCBI lineage: Eukaryota > Metazoa > Chordata > Lepidosauria > Squamata > Lamprophiidae > Boaedon > Boaedon fuliginosus. The sequence continues at coordinate 175,210 of JANHGC010010461.1, read as the reverse complement.
AAAACAAAACCAACTCCCCCACAAAAGAATCTCTGATAACAGCAATCACTCAAGAATGGGTCTCAAAATAAATATGACTAGATCCTATTAGAATTAGACGGTTAGAAATTGTATATACACAGGTCCTGAATCATTGAAAGCCTGCTTTTTTATTATATTAGGGTTTTTTTTTTAATATCCAGAGATTTTGCATGCATATTATTGGCTGGGTTCAAACATTACACTAAACTAGATTTGCTTTAGTCATTGTTTGTTAAAGAAAGGGTTACGACTATGTTCTGTGAATCCTGCCAAGCCATTAACCATGAGTTCACAGACTAGGCTCACAAATAACTATATATTCCACAGTTATGTGGAAAACCAAAAATATTAAAATACAATAAATGAAAAAGTAGACTTATCCTTAATCTTTCTGCTATTATGATTTTATGTCAATTCTGGCATAAAGTTCTGCTTATTCTTTACTTGGTGCAACCATTGTTCCTTGAGCCAGATGAAATTGAAGACTTCTTGATTTAAAGAAAGGAAGATGGAAAACGGAACAGGAATGAGTGTGGAGAGTGAGCCTGAGAGTGAGATTGATATATATTATTCAACAAGACCATCAGAATGTCTAACCATAGAAGCAATAAATGAGAACTGATCAGGACATTTTTTTGGAACTATTGAAGATAAGATGCAATTCAAAACCCACACTTGGACATCTTCATCACTTATTGCCTAACTGACCTTGGGAAATCATTGCACTTCTGTAAAACACAGGGACTGCTACATCATATAGGCACTTCAGAATAAATATTTATTCTTGCTAGAGCTTATAAAATCTGGTAAAGGAGCTTTATCAGCTTGCCTTTTCACAAAAGAGGCATACAATATTACCGTATTTCAGAAGAACGAGGAAGGCAGATAGCAGCACAATAAGAAAACATGAACTGAGAATTCATAAATTCAGAATGGAACAAAATGGCAACAGTCCAGGAACCAAGTTGTCATGGTTACTGAAATAGCTCTGGGTGACCCGACACATTTGTCATACTTAGTTCAGCTCTAGGGCAGCTTAAATAAAACATAAATAAATTAATTGTGGTTAATAAAGCTTGCAACTGTATGTTTATTCCATCTATTTTAACCATTATCTAATAGGTTAGCTGCACACTAAATAAAGTTTTAATAATGATTTTTCTATATGACCGTTCTCCAATGTGTAATTAAGGTCATCATTTACCACCCAACAAACAATGAAACTATCTCCATTCAAGTCTGAAGCAAACAAATCAATATTATAGAGATTTAAGACTATGCTCCACTCACATAGGGGAAAAAACAGGAAGTTAAAATATCTTTATGACAACTTGTACATCTTGGTGACACAACACCATTGGTATTTTTAAAAGGCATATACCAATGAGTGCCAAAATTGGAAGCAGATCAACATTTGGATGATCTTGGTATATGAAATGAAAGACTAATAGCATTCTGTCTAGAAAAATCAATGTTTACAGCAAATGCGTTCCAACAATAATTGATGGCTTTACACATGGAGATCAATGGATATATAACAACTAAATCAAATGTAGCATGCATTGTGCAGGCAAAGATGCAGAATCTCTATTTGGTCAAAAACAAGACCTAGGGCTAAATATTAACTTTGTTTTTTTTAAAAAGCAAACTTAAGAAGACAGAATTACCAAAGCTACAACATATAACTCACATTTGATACCACATTTGATGATGTGGTAAAGATAATGAACAGAATTAATGGTTAGATTGAAATCTGGGACATCATTAAAAAGAAGACAAGCAAAAATATACTGAAATGCAGAAAGAAAGCAAAAGGAACAAAATGGCTGTTTGATTACACATTAAAAACACAAGAAAGCTGAAAATCAAAAGACAACAGAGGCATGGGAAAACTGTCCAACTACTGAGTCCCACAGACAGCAAGGACAGATAACTAAAAAAGTAATGTAAATAAACTGAGGATAATAATCAAATGGGAAAGACAAGAGATTTTTAGAAGGAAAATTAAAGAAATGATACCTAGTGGGTTACAAAGTCAAACTACTGAATATAACTTTTTTATAACTTTCCTTCCCATACTGTACATTTATTTTACAAATTTATTATTGCACTATTCTATCTTTTGTAAATCGAAAATTATCTCTTTTATTGTCTTAAACAAAGATATGGTTCTTTTTCTGTACTGTTTATTATTATCTTTAAGCACTTCTTTTGTTCTTCTCTAGAACAAATCTGATGAGTCGGAAATGGCTTTCCTTCATACCTTTTACTATAATTTATTCAGTTACTATACATTTAATGATCACTGCCTCTCATATTATATAATGCTGTTACTGATTTGGCTGAGAAGTCCTAATCCATCTCCAAAGCCAATGATAGGTTCTGTAATTTAACCAATATCAGTTATATCCAACCATGTGAAATCTTCCATTAAAGGTAACAAGTCGTAGGACATCACTTCCCCTAGATCCTGCTATTGGGTACAAAAACTGCATGTTCAATCTATATCTATAAAAGAGAGGTGGGGTGTGGATGTGTTTGTATGTGCTCTATACAAACTTTCAGTTCTGCACCAATCTACCTCAAACTTGGCA